>BQNB010098928.1:0-25046 GCA_026074375.1 Tanacetum coccineum
TCAAATAAATGCTTTAACATAATATAACCTTAGGGATACATTTTTATAGACTTCTAAAGGCTACTTAAGGACAAGTAGAAATCAAGTAGGGGATATTTAATGACATCAAATAACGTCTATTTTATAGCATCATTTATCCTATGTAATTAACCCATTTTGTATAATTATTGCAAAGAATTGTTACTTAATCGTTTATATTTGAGAATTGCAGTAATTATAGAGTACTTGGTGAAGTTATGCTAAAAGGCACGCATTTTGGAGCAAAAATGAAGAGTTCGAGAAAGTCAATTGATCTGACAGTAAATACGCCGTATTATTCTAGACCTATACGACGTATCCAAGACTTTGACGAATCAAAAGACCATTACCTGACTTTGAAGAATACGCTGATGATATGCCGTATATAATACTTTGGTCAACGAAGAAGAATCAACTAGTTTTACCTCAATACGTTGTATCTATCAAGAAGATACGGCGTATCCGTGCCTATACTTCACAAATAACCACAAAGACATAAAGACCAATACGCCGTATCCAGGAGACATCAATACGCCGTATTCACAATATAATAATAAAATATTCTGGAAGATATCAAACATAGTCCTTACTCCAAGAAATCCCCAATATGTCGTATCTTACATTTCTTGATATGGCGTATCGACGAGTTTCTAGACTCTATAAATAGACGATCCTAAACTCAGTTTTTGGTATGAAAGTGAATCCCTAAACCACCAAGTCGATCAAGAGACGAATAAAGGAGCCTGGAAGGTCGGAAAAGAGCCTCATGATCATAGGAAAACTCTTGTAATCTTCGCGCAACCGAATACGCGTTTGATTAAGGTTTCTTTATTTTAAGCGTTCATATATCAAACCGTCTGTATTTTTACAATGATTATCGACTGATACCTTTAGGTATCAGCCATGTTTATGAAGATTTAATGTTTGGTTTGTTTATCTTGATTGCTTAATTTATCGTTGTTTAATGTTTATGTTTATCAATTTATATTCGTTTACGTGCTTAATTATGCGACCTATCATTCAACTAGGTCTAGTCCTACATATTTAATGCGCTGCAACTTCGGTGTTGTTTGGGTGTAGGTTAAGAGTCTGGGATAGCTTTCTATATTGCAATTTATATATCTAGAATCATATGATCACAAATATTGACCTATCCTTACCTTTAGTTTAGTGAGCTTAGTTGAGCCATAATGTGATCTTGGTATCAACAAGTACGTTCTTATTCCATTGGTAAGGCCTCGGATAGTGGACTACTAGTATATAAAGAGCCATTAAGAAGTAAGTGATTAAAGTCTCAATGAGCTAGCGTTTAGTAAGAGCACCATTAGTAATCTCCTAAGATAGATTATAATCAACAAATGCTTGCTTTATGCGGATGCGTCTAATTATGACAGAATTAGCGTGTCTAGGTCTTAGGAAGAAGTACCGCCTAAGTCTAGGAATGATATTCTCCTTCGAGATAAGACAATCATTGCACTAATAAACAAACCAGCGTTTTATTAGATTATTCATTGTTGATATATTTTCCTTACATTAGTTCTTGACCGCTTCTCTATCGTTTATTTGTCTTCTTGTGTGTGTTTATTGCTTTACTTATCATCAAAACCTTAGGTTAGATAACTAAACCTCGTGCCAGTCTCTCACTCTGAAACCCCCCTTTTTGCATTAGTTTTAGGTTTAACTTAGATAACTAAAATATGATAGAATTAGGAATTAACGCTCTCTCTCTTAGTGAACGACACCATACTTACCATGAAACTCTATCTGACCGGGTACACTGCCCGTTAAAGTGTTGTTTTTAGGTATAGTCGGCATAAAATAAATAGTAAAACTTGATACTTAAATGACACCTACATAATGGCACATCACCATGGAATATAATTCCCTCTCTCAAGCATTGGAGGTCATTAGCTCCCGAATCTGCTAGAGTTTGTTGTTTTGAAGTAGACATGTTGTATCAAAATGATTACAATGCAAACTCGGATCGTTTTGGAGATAAAGTATTGAAATCGTGAAGTTAACAAGCAATTACAACCTTGTCTTGTATTACAATGAAGTAACCTTGAAGAAACTAAAACTCGATTTGTTACGAGAGTCTAAGTAACACTTAAGCCTTGTTACGAAAGCTTAATTTTCCAAAATTAGAAGATACGAAGCCTCTTAAACTGTGTTATGAAATTGAAAGTATGAGATACGAAACCCACCAACTGTGTTACGAAACTAAAACTGTGAAACAGTGTTACGAAACCCACCAACTGTGTTACGAAACCTTTGAAATTGTATTACGAAACCCAATGACTGTGTTACGAAACCTCTAAAACAATTTATGAAATCTCAAAACTGTGTTACGAAACCTCTTCCAATGAGATACGAAACCTTCCAATATGAAAACAATGTTACGAAACCTCGTTTACAAAACCAAGTCTTATGAAACCCCAAACTGTAATATGAAACCTTCGTTACGAAGCCCATAGTTAATAACCTGTGATACGAAACCTCACATACGAAACCTGTGATACGTAAGCTGGAAGTACGAAACCAAAACCAAGTATTTGATATGAAACCTCTTGTTTACGAATCTACACTAATACAAAAGCTTCCACAATCTATGAAACCAAACGGTTACCGAAAGCTCTAATTTTACGAAACCTCCTTTCGTAAGTCTCAAATTACCTCTACTTTTGTAAAATCCAAGAAATCCCATACTTTTGTAAATTCTTAGCTATGAAACCTAAAAAAAATTTAACAATCTGATTTGAAGCATTTTAAAGTGATAATCTCAATGTTATCTTTTCCAAATTGATAAAATTATATGTTACGAAAGTTTAACTACATTACGAAAGCAAAGAAATCACTTACATATGACAGTTACGAAACCAAAATTACAATACGAAAGCTCAAAACTAAAATACGAAAGTTGTCTTCCCGCCTAAAAATAGTTACCGAAACCTATTTCTTGCTTACGAAAGCTTATCAAACCAATATTTTTCTATCAAATTTAATCTAAAACACATATTTTTCGTAATCTAGATATTAAACCTACAATTTTATGATTACGAAAGCTATTATTATGCGTTTTAAGATCAAAAAACTCATCACATCATAAATCTAATCATTACGAAACCTACTATTCATCGATACGAAAGCTTGTAGATATTTTGTTAACGAAACACACACTAGATCTCTCCCAGAGATAGAGACCACTTGTTATATGTCATGTTTGCATAGTAGTAATCATACGAAAGCTTAAAAATAAAGGAGATGAACTAAAGAGTATTTTTTTATCATTTTCTAAATTTTCATTTCAAAAGGAAAATAAAAATAGGGGGAAAGGGAATTACAACAAATGTAAAGACTTGTATAAATACCCCTCCTAGATGGGTATTTATACTTGATGACATCAAATAACGTCTATTTTATAGCATCATTTAACTCATGTTATTAACTCATTTTGTATAGTTATTGCAAAGAATTGTTACTTAATTGTTTATATTTGAGAATTGCAGTAATTATGGAGTACTTGGTGAATATTAGCAAAAGGCGTGCATTTTTGATCTTAAATAAAGATATTCTGAAGATTACTATTCTAGAGAACAATACGCCATATCCATCATGGAAGATATGACATATCTGTGCCTACACTCACCAAAGACCACAAAGGAAAGAAGATCAATACGCTGTATCCACAAGAAGTCAATACGCCGTATTGAAGATATAGTATGTGAATATTCTGGAAGATATCAAACGTGGTCCCTACTCCAAGAAACTCCAATACGTCGTATCCAATCCCTTGGATACGCCGTATCGAACTGACTTCCAGACCCTATAAATACAAAACTCAAAAATGAGTTTTAAGTGTGCTAAATCATATTCTCGATACCTAAACCATAAAAGTCAATTTTCAAAGGAGAAAAAGAGCGGATAGGTCGAGAAACGCTATCAATTCCATAGGAGACATCGTGAAATTCCATATACTTTTGTAATCGTTCAGGTTTTGGTATCATTCGTTAACTCGGTTAGTTTACCTTGGCCAAATAATTACTTTTGTATTTTTTATGATGTTTGAAGGCTAATACCTTCGGGTATTAGCCATTATTATGAACATCTAAATGTTTGGTATTTGTTTATCTTGATTTCTTGATTTATCGTTGAATGCTTGTTTATGTTTATCAATTTATACTTGTTTACACGCTTTTGTATGCGACCTATCATTCAACTAGATCTAGTGATATGGACCAAGTAATCTAAAGTCTGGGATAGCTTTCTATATAGTGATTTATACATCTAGAATCATAGTTTCATAAATATTGTCTTGCTAAGTCTGTGTCTAGGATACACTTAAGGCTTAACTAGTTAATTAGATATTGTCAAAGGTTTATTGATTGTGTTGATTATGAACCTAAATATTCAACAATATCGTTTCATGAATTTCATTGATAGTTGGACAAGTGGACCATTACTAGTTAGTGTATAATCACATTAAGCAGTAAGTGGGTAAAGTCTCTATTAGCTAGGATGTAACCAAGATCACCATTGCTTTAATCCTAGATTTATATAATCAGCAAATAAGAATGCTTTATGCGGGATGCTTTTAATTATGACAAAATTTATGTGTCTAGGTCTTAGGATGATGTAACGCCTAAGTCTTAAGAATGATATACCGCCTCAAGAGAAGAATTCATTGCACTGAATAAACAAACCAACTTTGGATTAATAATGGTTAATACAGTTTTCTTATATTTGGCTCAACCGCTCTTTTATCTTTTGTTTATTTGCTTGCGTGGGTTAAAGTGCCTTGAATTGATTGTAGTCACCAACCAAACCATGCCAGTCTCTCAGGCTGAAAACCCCCTTTTCCCGTTAGAATTAGAATTAGGACTGACATAGGTTTAGAATAGAATAGAATTAACATAGATTAGATAACCAAGATATTAATTAAATTGATAGATTTAACCTCGCTTCAAGTGTTCGACACCCTACTTACACGAAACTCTACGATCGGGTATGCTGTTAAAGTGTTGTTTTTGGTTTAGTCGCAAAATATAATTTAAACTTGAATCATAAAATATACACTCCACACAAAGACACATCAAGTTTTTGGCGCCGTTGGGGAGTGAAAATTAATCTTGATTTTTATTTGATATTTTGGTTTTTAACATTAGATTAGATCTAACCCTTAGAAGTAGAGTAATTTGGATTAATGTATATTCTGTAAATTTTGTATATTTTTCTTTAATTGTTTGCTTTGCATATATTTATTGTTTGCGTATTTAATTATTTTTCTTAATACATTGTTCTGGTCTGAATACGGCGTATCCACTTCCATCGGATACGGCGTATCATACTTTCTGTCCAATACATCGTATTCATTCAAACTGATTAATAGGGCGTATCCACTTCCATTGGATACGGCGCATCGATTATCTGGAACAAAAACAGAAATCTTGGTTTTCCTATTTGATTTTCGTGCTAATTTTTTTTCTATCTTTCTTCAGAGCATATCCTATTGATTTTATCCTTGTTTTAGATAGTGCTGACAAGGAGTTCAACAATGACTATTCATACTTACAAAGAACTGAACGAGAATTTCAATCATCTAGGGGTGACTCTTTAAGTCACTAAAGTCTTGACGAATTGAGATCGCTGATTTTAATTATTTTTTGACCAATGAATTACTCGGAGGGAAGAAGAAGCAGAAGCAAATGGCGGAAACCATGAGACAATACATGAGCAGACCCGAAGGATATGGATCGGGTATTTGCTAGGCCTAGATTAAGAAAAAATATTATTTTGAACTTGAAAGGCACAATTTCTTTACGGAGTTCGAGAAAACACGTTTAGCGGTTGGGATAATGAGGATGCCGAATGAACAATTGAAAAAGTTCTCGAAAGTGTTGACTTTATTCCATGTTCCCTAACATCACTGGGATCAATAATGCTCCGAGTTCTTCATATATCCTTAATTGGAGCGTATGTCGTTGGCATAAGAAACGAACCAATGGTTTGATCAAAATTAGAAGATCTTATAATACTAAGTTTTTGAACAATATTGCCCTCCTGGTCGAATGCGATGAAATGGAGAAAATCAACAACTTTCAGCAAGAACCAGATGAAACTCTTTATCAAGCATGGGAGCACTTTAAAGAACTCTTTATGAAGTGTCCTCAACACTATTTGACTAAGACGCAGGAGGTAATTTTGTTCTACAATGGGTTGGATGTTCCAACACGTCAGATTCTTGACTCAAGAGGTGCTGTTCCAACTAAAGCAGCTGCCGATGCAAAAAAGGCCATCCAAGAAATGGCAGATTACTCTTAAAAGTGGCACAATGGAACATCTAGAGGAAGAGTACTGAGACTTCTGACGAACTGGCTGCTATATAAGCACAACTAAACAATCTAGGAAGAGAGATCAAGAAGGTGAATGAAAAAGTTTATGTTGCTCAAGTAGGATGTGAACAATGCAAAGGACCCCATTACACCAAACATTGCCCACTAAAAGAAGAAGGAAAAACCCTAGATGAAGCTTACTACACGCCAAGATTGGTAGACTTTTTAAAGGGGGGGATATAGAGCAACGCTCAGGATTTTGATCAAAGGAAACAACGCAAATCTTTGTACCAAAAGGACGAAGGCAATCAATGGAAGATACCTTGAGCAAATTTATGGGAGAATCAGCAAAAAGACACGAGGAAAACTCTAACTTGATCAAGGAAATTCGAGCTTCAATGGATGCTGCCATAAGGAACCAAGGAGCATCAATTAAAACATTAGAGATACAAATAGGGCAAATGAGCAAGGTACTACAGGAGAGAGGATTTAGAAGTCTACCTAGCTCAACTAAAACAAACTCGAGAGATCAAGTCAAGTCAATCTTGACTACTACTGAAGCTGATTCACACCCGATACGCCGTATTGGATCTCCCTAATACGCCATATCATCTGGACAGAACCGTACACTCATGTACGAGACAAGACAAATGACGATTCTGTTTCCAAGTCGTTTGAATGGTTACTACTGTGATGGAAAGAAGGGATCATATGGACCATAATTCTCGAAAGCTTACTCTAAAGCTTCACAAATCGATGAATCCATACCCCAAAAGGAGAAAGACCCAGGGAGTTTCACTTTACCTTGCTTTATTAATAATGTTTGCTTTGATAATGCCCTTGTTGACTTAGGAGCTAGCGTTAGTGTTATGCCTCTCTTGACCTACCTTAACTTAGGATAAGGCGAATTAGCTCACACTAAGCTAACAGTGGAATTAGCGAATAGGACAGTGAAATATCCAAAAGGAATTGCTGAAAACGTACTAGTAAGAATTGGTAAATTTACTTTCCCCGTAGACTTTATAATTCTAGATATGCCCGAGGATGTCAAAGTGCCCTTGATCCTTGGAAGACCATTTTTGTCTACCACCCGTGCTAAAATTGATATTTACAAAAGAAAGATTACTTTAAGAGTTGGGGAAGAAAAAAATATTTTCAAAAATGTTAAACATGCTAGTAGTTTAATTAAGAGGGTCTACATGCTAAGTTTAAGATAAAGAATAAAACTTTATTTAGAAGCTAGGCTAATGGGAGAAACTTGGTGATTAAATAGATTATTAGACCCTTTGAATGGAGATTACATCGAACTAAATGATTTAAATGAACCATTTGAGCTTAGGAGAAATCAAGGTGATGATTTAATGCCCACCATTGAGGAAGGTAGGGTAATTGAGGAATTTAGAACTAGGGATGAAAATCTTGATACTGTAATTGATGATTACCCTAGTTATTACGACAATGATAAGAAATTCCACATAGATTGTGCCCACAACTTAAAGTTTTTATGCATGATATGATTTGAATTTACACACGTCAACTTCTTCCCATTATTGTACGTCAATGTGATGTCCAAAAAGTTTCATAAATCTTATATCAAGAAGATAAGATGGTGTACAAAAGGGGATATGTTTTAAGAGCCCTTAAATGATGTGCCTATTTTTGTTGGAACCTTTTTTGTTGTAAGTGACTTTGCAGTTTTGAAAGATATGGATGCTTATCGTGATGAAGGAATGGGCGATGATATTGTTGGCAAACCGTTGTTAAGAGAAGTTGGAATTAATGCAAGACGGTTTGATGGAATGATTATCACTTACAATGGTAATGATGAAGTAACTTACCAAATGGTGCGATCGATCACGGTTTAAACAAACACTTTGGAGCAATGCAATAAATCCGACATTTTGAAGGTAAGTGAACATGATAAGATGAACAGGATCTCGCACTCATACAAAAGTTAGAGGTTCTACCAAAGTGTTTGGAATCTGGACCCAACTTTTATCGAGTTTCGTAATAGAAGAATGCCATCAGCAGGCACGTTAGCGTGCATAAGATGTAATAGTGAAGAGAAGCTGAAGACAAGTCTAACTTAAAGACTTTGTTGTAAACAAAAGTGCTTCCCAGGAGACAACCTGGATTGATATATTTATTTTTTTAATTTAGTTTTATAATGGTGTCTTCCCAGACATTAATATGGCGTATCCGCTCCATACCATACGGCGTATTAATTGTCTGGACGTTATCAGTCTTTATTTTTTATTGCACTTTAAAAACATTATTGTCAGTTCTGGAATACGGCGTATTCATTAATTTGATACGGCGTATCCACCAGACAGAATCATATTTAGTTTGTTTAGTTTAGTTTAAATTAACCGTAGATGCCAAGATAGGAATGCACGTTTTTCCTATTTTACACAGGACCTCGTGAAAGAATATCGACAAATATTGGTGAAGAATTTACAAATCTAGAAGATCTTGAAGTGTTGGAGTCTTGAAACCTCAAGACGGCTGTTCACCACACAATCTTGCTCATAAACGCAAATTGGAGAATCTACCGAGCAAATATCAGGGGAGTTTCTCATTCTAATTCTTTTTAATTCCCGTATTTTTAATGTTTTATCTGTACAACGAGAACGTTGTATAATTCAAGTGGGGGGATAGAATTAGAATGTTTATTTGTCCTATTTTTCACATTAAAATGATTAAAATGCTTAAATTATGCTCAAATTTAAAAAAATTTCAAGCATACTTTTGTGAAATTACTTGATACATAACCCGCACACAATAACCCTTGTTAGATAATGTGAGGATTTAGCCTATCCGTTTCTAAATGTTTACCCAAATTTCATAAAATATGAGTGTGCCGGTGATGTAGTGGACTTTAGAACTTGGCTTGGTATATCACTCAAGACCAAAATAATGAGTATTATGGATTTAATTGGAGTAACTTGTTTACATTGGTAAAATTTTAGGATTACACCTAAATCGCCTATCCATGTTGTTTATTAACTAACTACACCGGTTAGTTAACCTCCAGTTTAAACCCTTTTTCACTCTCATCTTTAGAGTGAAGATCCACTAGAACAACCCGTAGAGCCAATCCTTTGGGAACTACACCAATTATTTGTTTCGTTACACCCTTACACCATAACCTACCCTGTTAGATTAAGTTTAATTTACAGTTGCTAGTTGCTTAAACTGTAAAGTTTGTATTTCCCGAATCTTGTGTCATTTTCTATATTTGATGCGGTTGGAAATTTGCACATTGCAAATGGGAATGTATATTATAGTTAAAACTCATGTGATTTTACTACCATCACAATTATTGATGAGTCCGAAGAACGAAGGAACTATCGAAGGAATTATCCGAAATTATCATAATTATGAAGATGGTGAAACTACTTCGAGTTTCGTATATAGTTAGATTGGTAAAAAGTAACGTTTAAAGATAATCGTTTTGCAAAGCAAGAACTGGAGGAATTACATGAAGGATCGATTATTCGTTGATACGCAAGAGTATTGTACAAAGTGGAAGATATCGCCACTTACCTTGTAGAGTATGTAAAGTTTGGGATGATTGGGAAGTTGACCGTTACGGGAACGCCAACTTAGGTTGTTGTTTTTGATCTATGATTAAGACGTTGTAAATAGTCGTGTCTAGATCATGGTAACGGTCGGGGAAAAAGTGTATAACAACTTGTACTTTAGTCTTAATCTATTTGTTTCTTGATTTTTATTTCATAACAATTTACTTCCCTCTCACCTAATGATTAGCCGCTGGTTTAACGCGAATGAGGACTTGTTCGAGCATGCATGTCTATTTCGTCATTACGGCCATGTATGCATGTCTTACTGCCTCGTTGGTTTACGACTTTTGGTGAAAGTTAGAAGGTTCCTATCCTATATCATTTTTCATCCTAACCGTTAGTTAAATTTGAATGAGGATGTGATCAAACACACATGTCTATTCTGTCGTTACGGCGATGTATGTGTGCTTCAGCTGCCTTGCTGGGGTAGTACTTCTGGTGAAAGATTGTAGAATGATCAACCGTAAGCCTTTCCATACAAAAACCCATATTTACCTTTATAAACTTGTTACTCCTTGGCTTTAGTGGTGGAGATGTGTATCCTTGCCAAGCTTATAATAGAATACTCGTCACGACCGAGCAATTGAGCGAATTAGTTACATGTTACCACATAGATTAGTTGAGTGATTTGAGTGTTTTCATCTTCCTATTTCATGAGGTGTTTGGTTGTGTACTTGTAATAGATCAAATAAATGCTTTAACGGAAAATATCCTTAGGGATACATTTTTATAAACTTCTAAAGGCTACTTGAGGACAAGTAGGATTCAAGTGGGGGATATTTGATGACATCAAATAACGTCTATTTTATAGCATCATTTATCCTATGTTATTAACCCATTTTGTATAGTTATTGCAAAGAAATTTTTACTTAATTCGTTTATATTTTAGAATTGCGTAATTATGGAATTACTTGGGGATTATTAGCAAAAGCGCGCATTCTGGAGCATTAAACGAGATTTTTGAAGATTACTATTTGAAGACCACTACGCCGTATCCATCAAGGAAGATTACAGCGTATCCGTGGCCGCACGCACCAAAAGACCACACAAGAATCAAGCTCAATACGCGTATCCAGAGAAGACCAATACAATTGTATTGGAAATTGAATGAAATATAATATTCTGGAAGATATCAAACGTGGTCCCTACTCCAAGAAACTCCAATACGCCGTATCCAATCCCTTGGATACGCCGTATCGAACCGACTTCCAGACCCTATAAATACAAAACTCAAAAACGAGTTTTAAGTGTGCTAAATCATATTCTCGATACCTAAACCATAAAAGTCGATTTTCAGAGGAGAAAAAGAGCAGAAGAGGTCGAGCAACACTATCAATTCCATAGGAGACAACGTGTAATTCCGTATACTTTAGTAATCATTCAGTTTTTGGTATCATTCGTTAACTCGGTTAGTTTACCTTGGCTAAATAATTGCTTTTGTATTTATTATGACGTTTGAAGGCTAATACCTTCGGGTATTATCCATTATTATAAAGATCTGAATGTTTGGTATTTGTTTATCTCGATTTCTTGATTTATCGTTGAATGCTTGTTTATGTTTATCAACTTATACTTGTTTACGCGCTTTTGTATGCGACCTATCATTCAATTAGATCTAGTGATACGGACCAAGTAATCTAGAGTCTGGGATAGCTCTCCATATAGTAATTTATACATCTAGAATCATAGTATCACAAATATTGTCTTGCTAAATATGTGTCTAGGATTCGCTTCGGGCTTAACTAGTTAATTGGATATTGCCAATGGTTTATTAATCGTGTTGACTAGAAGGTGAACCTAGATAATTCAACAAATAACGTTCTGATTCCATTGGATAGTTGGACAAGTGGACCTACTAGTGTATAAATCACCATTAAGCAACTGGGTAAAGTCTCTATGAGCTAGGGTTTAACAAGATTACCATTGCTTTAATCCCTAAGATAGATTATAATCAGCGAATAAGGATGCTTTATGCGGATGCTTTAATTGTGATAGAATTAATGTGTCTAGGTCTTAGGATGATGTAACGCCTAAGTCTTAAGAATGATATACCGCCTCGAGAGAAGAAATCGTGGCACTAAGTAAAAAACCAACTTTCTAATCGGATTAATAATGGTTAATACAGTTTTCTTATATTTGGCTCGATTGCTCTTTTCTCTTTTGTTAATTTGCTTCGTGGGTTAAAGTGCCTTGAATTGATTATAGTCACCAATCAAACCGTGCCAGTCTTTCAGGCTGAAAAACCCTCTTTTCCCGTTAGAATTAGGATTAGGACTGACATAGGTTTAGAATAGAATAGAATTAACATAGATTAGATAAACAAGATATTAATTAAATTGATAGATTTAACCTCGCTTCAAGTGTTCGACACCCTACATACCACGAAACTATTACCGATCGAGGACACTGCCCGTTAAAGTGTTGTTTTTGGTTTAGTCAGCAAAATATAAATTTAAAACTTGAATCATAAAAATATACACCACACAACGACACATCAAGTTTTTGGCGCCACTGCCGGGGAGTGCGATTGTTTAATTTATTGTTTTTATTGGTATTTTTAGTATAAATTTAGTTTTATTTGTCTACTGTTTGCTGTAATTTATTGAATACGGCGTATCCATTTTCTTTAAATACAGCGTGTTCGATATAAAACATCAATACGGCGTATCCAGTTTATTGAATACGACGTATCGACTGTCTGATACAACAACAATTTTAGTTAGCTTTCTAGTTTAGTTTTCTAGAATAGTTTTACTTCAAATTATGTCTTTTTTTAGGTTCCATTTTCAGGGAGCCTTCTTGACCGTTCGACTACCCTATGAGGAGGTTAACTATGGAAGAAATATTGGCTAAATTCATTGATGAAGGTAGATGTAAACACGAGGAGATGGAGATATTCATTAAAGAATTTAGAACCACCTACGAGCTTTTGTTAAAAACACAAAGCAACTTATTGAGTGAGCTAAAAATCGAGGTTAACGAATTGTCAAAGGTTGTGAGTAATGTTTTGATTCTAAAAAACGAAGTCAAAGGATTGACAGCTAGGGGAGGAAAGATTACGTCTGAAGCCACCCGTAGTAAAGAAATTAATGAAATTGGAATCAACGAGAATGAACCTCCTAGATTTGAACACGATGTGTAGGAAAAGCTGCATGATGATGGTGAGAAAAATAAATCTTTAAGTATTCATGAAAGGACTACTCAACCATTGGTAAAACTGCAACAATCATCTGTTCCTTTCCCAAACCAGGTGAGAAAAGAAAAAGAAGAAGCACTGCAACAAATTTTTTTAGAGAATCTGAAACAACTCGATATTAATATTCCATTTATCGAATACCTAGTGCAAATATCAAAATACGCTAAATATCTGAAGAGTTTACTTACGAATAAATCCAGACTTGAAGAAGCTTGTACAGAGACAACAAATGAAAGGTGCTCAACTGTCTTGCTCAACGAACTGTCATCAAAAGAAAAAGACCCCATGAGTTTTACTACCACTTGTCAAGTATTGAAGAAACATAAGGAAGCAGAAGACTTGGCCACATATCACTTATCTAGGTTTGAGAATCCGCATATAGAGGTGTTAACTGAGACTGAAATTACTGTTAAATTCTCTGACGAGCATTTAATGGTGCTAAAATCCAAGTCTAATAACGATGAACCATGGTATGCGGATTTTGTTAACTATATTGTTGGAAAGGTTGTTCCCCCAAATTGGACCTTTGAAAAAAAGAGAGATTTTTCTCGCAAGTTAAAACTTACTTTTGGGAGGAACCTTATGCATTTAAACTGTGCGCGGATAATATAATGAGAAGATGTGTGACTGGAAGTGAAACCCTTGAAATTCTAGCACATTGTCATTCGGGACCTATAGGTGGGCATCATAGTGCTAATATTACCGCAAAGAAGGTTTACGAGTTTGGATTTTATTAGTGTCTTTAAGGATGCTAATGAGTATGTAAGACGATGTGATGCATGTCAAAGATTAGGAAACATATCTTCAAGGAACAAAATGCCTCAAAATAACATTCAAGTATGCGAAGTCTTTGATGTTTAGGGATTAGATTTTATGGGACCATTTCCCCAATTTAGAGGTAATAAATACATATTAGTAGCTGTCGATTATGTGTTCAAATGGGTCAAAGCTCAAACATTACCTACGAATAACGCACGTGTTGTGGTTAAGTTTTTAAGAAGTTTATTTGCTAGGTTTGGAGTTCCTAAAGCTTTGATTAGTGATAGAGGGACAAATTTTTGTAATTCCCAGCTTGAAAAAGCTTTACAAAGATATGGTGTGACTCACAAATTATCCACGCCATATCACCCTCAATCTAATGGACAGACTAAAGTTACTAATAGGTCTATTAAGCGCATCCTAGAGAGATTAGTAGGGTACATTCCAAAAGATTGGTCAGAAAAACTTAACGATGCATTATGGGCATTTAGGACGGCCTACAAAACACCAACAGGGTATACACCTTTTAGATTAGTTTATGAGAAAGCAGGCCATTTACCTATAGAGATCGAGCATAAGGCACATTGGGCATTAAAACAATGTAATATGGATTTAACACTTGCTAGTGAAAGTCGTCTTATGCAGCTTAATGAGATAGCCGAATTGAGAGATGGTGCTTATAAGAATACTAGAATTTACAAAGAACGAACCAAGAAATGGCATGATTCTAGACTTCGTGGTGATAAAGATTTTAAGGTAGGCGACAAGGTGCTACTTTATAATTCTCGTTTGAAGATGTACCCTGGAAAACTTAAATCAAATGAGCGGTCCAAACATGGTTAATACGGTTTGTTTCTGCATTAGGGCTATAGAAATTCATGACCTGGGACCGGGTTTAGCTTCAAAGTCAATAGGAAACGATTGAAGAAATATTACGGAGGTAACATTGACAGGGAGGACGACGAGGTTATAGAGTTGGAGAATGACGCAACGAGAAGCTGAAGGGAGTCTAACTTAAAGACTCTCACAAAAAAAGTGCTTGTCGGGAGACAACCCAGAATGTAATTTTCAATTTTGTATCGAGTCTGTCTTTCTAGACTGTCTATACGGCATATCCAAACCCCATAGATACGGCGTATTGACTATCTGGATGTTATCCAGTCTTTATTTTCACCATAGTCTATACGACATATTCATTAAATGAATACAACATATACAGGTATCAATACGATGTATCCTAGGGATTAGGAATGGCAATAGGGTGGGTTTGGGGGGGGGCGACCACCCTCCATCCCCAAACCTAATTAGAAAACCACTCCCCAAACCCGCCTTGATCCCTAATGGGATCTTATCGGGGTGCTCCATTGGGGCGAGATGCTCCCCCAAACCCGCTCCGATCCTTGTTGGAGATCTTATTTGGGCGACTTTACGAGCGCATTGCTCCACCAATAATATGAATAATCAAGAACCCACTAATAATATAACAATTGGTAGCGTTCATAAGTTTTCAAGAAATTATACATAAATAATTATAACCACGTTAAAAAAAATCAAACTTCTTTTAAAAACATTACACAAAAAAGTTTTTATTAATCACAACTTGCAATCTTGAAAAGATATAATACTACAAAAATTTGATAATATTGGTTTATTACATAAATACTAACATAACAATATATGATCCACAGCTCAGCAGGGCCCACAACAGCCAGACCCATGATCCCTCCTATCCTTATCTTTTGTTTATATCTATCTGTACATTTATTATTATTCATGTCATGATGTATCTAACTATTAAACAGGTTCTCATATTTTGCGTATATATCATGGTATGACGTTTTGATTTGTTTTCTATGATAGAATCAAGCCTGGCAGTAAGTTCAGCACCATAGTTCATGAACATGTTACGGAACCAAGCAGGATATTCACACAAAAATATAGAATGGAGAAGAGAGAGACGATTTCAAATGAAGAGAAGCTGAAGACAAGTCTAACTTAAAGACTTTGCTGTAAACAAAAGTGCTTCCTGGGAGACAACCCGGATTGTTATTTAATTTTATTGGTTGTTTGGACATTATCAATCTTTACTTTTTATGCCCTTTAAAAACATTATTGTAAGTTCTGGAAATACGGCGTATTCATTAACGTGATATGGCGTATCCACAAAACTGACTCGTATTTGGTTTGTTTAGTTTAGTTTAAATTAATCGTAGGTACCAAGATAGGAATACACGTTTTTTCCTATTTTACACAGGACCCCGTGAAAGAAATATCGACGAATGGACCTTGTGAAAGGAAATCGAAGATGTTGGTGGAGAAAATCTAGAGATCTTGAAACTTCAAGACGGCTGTTCAACACACAATCCTGCTCATAAACGTAAATTGGAGAATCTACCGAGAAAATATTAGGGGAGTTTATCATTCTAATTCTTTTTAATTCCTGTATTTTTAATATTGTATCTATACAATGAGGAAGCTGTATAATTCAAGTGAGGGGATGGAATTAGAATGATCACTTGTCTTATTTTTCACATTAAAATGATTAAAATGCTTAAATTATGCTCAAATTTTAAAAAATTTCAAGCATACTTTTATGAAAATTGCTCGATACATAACCACACACAATAACCCTTGTTAGATATTGTGAGAATTTAGCCAATCCATTTCCAACTGTTTACCCAAATTCCATAAAATATGAGTGTGACGGTGATGTTGTAGACTTTAGAACTTGGCTTGGTATATCTATTCGAGACCGCAATAATGAGTACTATGGATTTTGCTGGAGTAACTTGTTTAAATTGGTAAATTTTAGTATTACACCTAAATCGCCTTTACATGTTGCATATTAACTAACTACACCGGTTAGTTAACCTCCAGTTTAAACCATTTTTCACTCTCATCTTTAGAGTGAAGATCCACTAGAACAACCCGTAGAGCTAATCCTTTAGGAACTACACCAATTATTTCTTTCGTTACACCCTTACACCTTAACCTACCATGTTAGATTAAGTTTAATTTACAGTTGCTAGTTGCCTAAAGTGTAAAGTTTGTATTTCCCAAGTCTTATGTCATTTTCTATCTTTGGTGTGGTTGGAAATTTGCACATTTCAAATGGAAATGTATATTAGTAGTCAAAACTCATGTGATTTTACTACCCTCACAATTAATGGTGAGTACGAAGAACGAAGGAACTATCGAAGGAATTATTCGAAATTGTTATGATCGTGAAGATGGTGAAACTACTCCGAGTTTTGTATATAGTTAGACTGCAAAAAATCGAAAAAAATCGAGAAAATGAGAAAAATTGCAACAAAAAAAGAGAGAGAAAGAAAGTTTGAAGATAATCATTTCGCAAAGCAAGAACCGAAGGAATTACATAAATGATAGATTATTCGTTGATACAAATCGACGATGTAGAGTATTGTATAAAGTGGAAGATATTTCCACTTGCCTTGTAGAGTATGTAAAGTTTGGGATGATTAGGAAGTTGACCGTTACGGGAACGCCAACTTAGGTTGTTGTTTTTTATCTATGATCAAGTCGTTGTAAATAGTCGTGTCTTTATCATGGTAACGGTCGGAAAAAAAAGTGTCTAGCAACTTCTATCTTAGTCTTAATCTATTTGTTTCTTGATTTTTATTTAACAACAATTTACTTCCCTCTCACCTGATGGCTAGCCGCTGGTTTTTAGCGAACGTGGATGTGATCGAGCGTGCATGTCTATTCTGTCGTTATGGCCATGTATGCATGTCTCAGCTGCCTTGTTGGTTTACGACTTTTGGTGAAAGTTAGAAGGTTCCTACCCTATTTCATTCTTCATCCTAACCATTGGTTAAATTCGAATAGGGATGTGATTGAACACACGTGCCAATTCCGTCATTACGGCCATGTATGTGTGCTTCAGCTGCCCTGTTGGAGTGGTACTTTTGGTGAAATATTGTAGAATGATCAACCGTAAGCCTTTCCATACAAAAAACCTATATTTACCTTTATAAACTTGTTACTCCTTAGCTTTAGCGATGGAGATGTGTATCCTTACCAAGCTTATGATAGAATGGTTTAGTAGTGGAGATGTTTGTATCCTTTGCCAAGCTCTGTATGAGAAGTAATACTGTGTGTCACGATTCCGAGTCATTGAGCGAATTAGTTACATGTTACTACTAATATAATTTTGTTTTAGAGTGTTTGTATTTTGATGTTGTTTTTCTTCTTCTCGCCTATTTCGGAGAGATGTTTTTGTTGTAGTGTGGTGTAGAGTCTTGTAATGGAGATGTCTGAAATATAAATGGTCGTTTTAAACTATGAGTAATAAGTATCTCTCTGTTGTATGGGATACTATTATGTTATAAGAAGTGATATGGTTGGTGAAGGAGTGTCTTAAGTGACAAGTAGTGGATTGTTCAGAGAGGGAAGGATATTGTTATGACATGCAAATAAACTGTCTATTTTATAGCATGTCATTTTTGTCCCATGTTAGTTAGTTAACCTCATTTTTGTGATAGTTATTGCGCATAAGGAATTGGTACTTAATCGTTTATATTTGAGAATCATAGTAATTATGGAGTACTTGGTAAATATTAGCAAAAGGCGTGCATTCTAGAGCTTAAATAAAGATATTTTGAAGATTACTATTCTAAAGACCAATACGCCGTATCCATCAAGGAAGATACGGTGTATCCGTGCCTGTATTCACAAAGAACCACAAAGGAATAAAGCTCAATACGACGTATCTAGAAACCTACTTGGCCGTATTGGAATATGGATGAATATAATATTTTGTAAGGTTCATGCGTGGTCCAACTCAAGAAATCCCTAATATGACGTATCTAATCCTTGGACAACACCTAAGTCTTAAGAATGATATACCGCCTCGAGAGAAGAAATCATTGCACTAAATAAACAAACCAACTTTCTAATCAGATTAATAATTGTTAATACAAATTTTCTTATATTTTGCTGTTGATCCGAGCTCGTTTATAGTTAGTGGTGATTGCTTACGGTCGGGTATGTGTATGAAGCATTCCTTGGATGTTGTGTGGTGAGTCACCTAGTGTCCAAAGCTGTAGCCAGTTCTCAGGCTGAATGTTACCCCCTTTGATCCTGTTTAGAGATTGTAAGATTTATGGTATGACATAGTTTGTTAGAAGTGTGTTAGAATAGAATGTTATGTGGATAGAGATTGTAGATAGATGCCAAGATATAATTAAATTGATTTGATTTAAACATCGCTTCATAAGGGTTTGTCACACTATTTACACGGAAGATACTACCGATCGGGTAAACATGCAGTTAATGTGTTGTTTTGGTTTAGTCGGCTAAAATATTAATGTAAAACTTGAATTAATTAAATTATACACCCACACAACAGACTCATTAACCCTTAAGATTGTGTTGGGTATTGATGGATTTTATTTACATTGATATTTATGTTAAATTACACAGCTTGTCACAAGTAGGTAGGCCGGTAATTGCGTGCTTTGCTTTGTATTGTTCTGTTGATTTTATACAAGTATGTACTACGTGTAATGTTATTTATCAGTTCTAATTAGCTTGTGTATATTAGGCGTGTGGAGGAGAAGGGTCTCCCTCTGTGTTATGTTTATTTCTTTTTCTGTTTTTTGTGTGTATTGTCTCAGAGGGTACAAACCCCCTGAATAGTAATTGTTGCATACCAATAGACCTACAAAAGCTAATTCAACACTCAACATTTACTTTAAAAAAATGGTTCTTTCCATGGTCTAGTAGGAATGTCGTGGCTGCTAATTATAGGTCTTTATTTGATAGAATGATGCTATACTTTAAAAGGGAAACGTCTATTGATTTTGACTTTGCAGCCGATCTACACAACTTATGAAGGCTGTTTGTGTTTGAGTCTGCATAATGATAACGATGCTGTTTATAAGTGTACTTTGTTGGTTTGCCTCATCAGTGATGTCCTACATCTTGCTGTTGTTTCTTCACCAAGTTTAAGAGAATAATTTAATCAAATTGTTAGAGCTAAGGAAGATGATCGCTGAGACTTATTGTAAAGTGCATAAAAAGATTGATTTTGTTTCTGTTAAATGCTTAATGGAAAAATCCTTAGGGATACATTTTTATAAACTTCTAAAGGCTACTTGAGGACAAGTAGGGTTCAAGTGGGAGGATATTTGATGATATCAATTAATGTCACTTTTATAGCATCATTTATCCATGTAAATTACCCATTTTGTATGATTATTGCAAGAATTGTTACTTAATCATTTATATTTGAGAATTGCAGTAATTATGGAGTACTTGGTGAAGATTAGCTAAAAGGCATGCATTTTGGAGCTTAAACAAAGAAAAATAAAGAAACTGATTCTGACATCCTATACGCCATATCCATTAAAGAAGATACGGCATATCTATGCCTGCACTTCACAAGAAACTACGAAGGAACAAAGACCATTACGCCATATCCATGAGATATCGATACATCGTATTCAAGATAAAGAAACAAAATATTCTGGAAGATATCGAACGTGGTCCCTACTTCAAGAAACCCTCGATACGCCGTATCTAACTCTCTCGATACGCCGTATCGACCAAATTTCAGACTTTATAAATAGAAGACCTAAAAATGAGTTTTCAGTGTGCTTGATAATATTTTCGATACCCTAACCACAAAAGTGGATTTTTAGAAGACAAGAAGAGTAGAAGAGGTCAAGCAAAGCTATTAATTCCATAGGAAACACCTTGTAATCTCCTATACTCTAGTAATCGTTCGATTTTTGGTATCATTTGTTAACTTGGTTAGTTTACCTTGGTTGATTTATTACTCTTGTATTGATTATGATGATTAAGGGCTAATACCCTTAGTTATTAGCCATGTTTATGAAGATTTGAATGTTTGGTTTGTTTATATCGACTGCTTAATTTATCATTGATTGCTTTTTATGGTTATCAATTTATACTTGTTTATGTGCTTTTGTATGTGACCTATCATTCAACTGGATCTAGTGATACCGACCAAGTTAGCTAGATGCCAGGATGGCTCTCCATATAGTGATTTATATATCTAGACTAATAGGATCACAAATAATGACTTACCTTTGCCTTTAGATTAGTGAGCTTAGTTGGACCGACAAGTGACCCTTGGGATTAACGAGTACGTTCTTAATCAATTGGTACAGACTTGGCCAATGGACTACTAGTATATAAATTGCCATTAAGCAGTAAGTGGGTAAAGTCTCTATGAGATAGGGTTCACAAGATCACCATTGCTTTAATCCGTAAGATAGATTATAATCATCAAATAGGATGCTTTATGCGGATGCATTTAATTGTGACAGAATTCTACGTGTCTAGGTCTTAGGAAGAAGTACCGCCTAAGTCTTAAAAATGATATGCCACCTCGAGATAAGCACTCATTGCACTAAATAAACAAACCAACATTTTAATTGGAATAATCTTGGTTAATACAGTTTTCTTATATTTGGCTAGACCACTCTTCTATCTTTTGTTTATCTACTTGCGTGTGTTATTGTGTCTTAAATTGATCTAAGTTACCACAAAACCCGTGCCAGTCTCTCAGACTAAAAACCCCCTTATTTGTTAGAACTAAGATTAACGTAGGTTTAGTATAGGTTTAACACAGAATAGAATTAACATAGTTTAAATTAACATAGTTTAGTAAACCAATATTGATAGAATAAGAGATTTCATTCTCGCTCTTAGTGATCAACACCCTACTTACTACGAAACTCCATCAGATCGGGTACACTGCCCGTTAAAGTGTTGTTTTAGGTAAAGTCGACAAAATATAAATTTAAAACTTGAACAATCATAAACTACAACCTTACAATGATACATCACCCCTTTTATGTCTGATTGCTCCCAGCTACCGATCTCATGTGGAGATAAAGTAGTTCTCCTTTTAATGCAGTCATCAAATTTACTAAGAAGATTTCTTGCATTTTGAAGATTTTTGAGTACTTGACTGGTTGATGGGAGTTTTTTAGGAAAAACATTTTGTGGGTTTTTAAATGCTTTCGGAAATACTTAGATTAGATGACCAATCGGTTTAGCATTAATCTCAGTTTGTTTTCAGTCATTTTCAATTGATTCTTTTCAGCAAGTATCAGAGTTTCCTTAGAGTAACACACAGTTTCAGTATTATGCTTATCAATTAAGACTTTTACATTGTATAACACTGGTTGTTTTAGTTGAACTTGACGAAGATACAAAGGATTTTGAAAACCAAGAGTTGTCTTATGTGATTCATCATAAAAATTTTGAGGTTTGGTTAACATGTGCATTGTTTGAGTAGTTTGACCTACTTTGTAAACAATGTTTTCCAGTTTCTTTTTAGCTTTTTCCAAATCCAAAGTTTCATTGATATTTTTTTCATACTTTTCAGACGACTCTTTGTTGTGTGTTTCAAAACCATTTTTGAGAAAGTTGTTCGCTTTTGTTAAATTCTCAATTTGCTATTTTTGAACAAAAATTTAAGATTCAAAATCTTCCACTTTTCGATTTCGATCAACAATGACTGTTCATAGTTCATAATCTAAAAATGCTTCTCTTTTTGACAAAAATTGTTTTGAATTAAATTCACTTTCTAAATATTTGACTCTTGCTTTGTATTTTTCAAGCTCAATGGGCAATGACTCATTCACACTTTTTGCCTTTTGATTTACCGTGTTACACTGATATACTTGATATTTCATTTGATTAATTACAGACAACATCATATCTTTATTTTGTACAAGAGGAGGAACATAGTTATCAGCTTCATCTTGAATGGTGACCATATACTCAGCATAAGAGATACTGTCACTCATAAGTTTAGCATATGAATCAGCATGAGAGACAGAGTATTCATTATATTTCATCTCTTGTACAACAAAATTAAGCACATCATCATGATACGTGTCGTAATGAGGTACCTCAGAGAGTCTGTTCGAATCATAAGTCAGAGTGACTATATCATCATTGAGTGATCATGTAGAAGAAAGAATGGCCATGAAAATTGCACTTGCAGTAGCTTGATCATCACAGTCTAAATCATATGCATCAACATGCTCTGCCTTGAAATTTGTTGTGGTATGTAGGTAAATATCATCACAATCATCATTCTGTTCCAATCTATCAGCTAAAAAATCTTGTTGTTCTTCATGTAACATAACTCCAGCTTCTCGTGCTTGAGCAAGCAGCATCTTGTCTTTAAACCATTCAGAATCTTTCACCCTTTTCTTTGCAGTACACTACTTAGCAATATGCCCTTCAACCCTAAAATTGTAACATCTAATTACCCTTGGTTGATTTGCTCCTACATCTCCAACTGTATTGACAACCCTTGCTTCTGTAGCTTGACTCTTTCCAGCATTGCCCGCCTTAAACATTCTGAACCGTAACTTGGCCATTTTGAATTGTAGCTTGAGTTCTTAGATTAGAAGAAGTTCTGAGTTAGTTATTTGTTGGAGGATATCTTGAGCTATAAGCAGAACTCAAAAAGATCATAGCTTTATTGAGACTGGCTATTGGATCATTAGTTGGAAGGAAGGTTGGTACAACAAATCTGAAATTAGGTTATGTTGGCATCATGAGTGGTTGTTGTGGAACAACTAGTGGTGCATAGCTTTGTTTTGGAGGTGATTGAATGAGTTTTTGGGTTACTGGAGTGGTTGATTAGTAGTACTGATATGGTTGATAGACTTCAGGTAGTTGGAAATGATATTATATGTTCTGACTAATGTATGATGGAGATGGGTTATAGGTTTTGGCCAGTAGAGCAAGTGGATCGGAAAATCGTTGTCGCATTTCTTGAAATTCTTTAGTGTCTTTCTCATTGTGTTTGAGGAAAGAATACAACTTATCAAAGTTTACAACATGAACATCTCTTGATTGTTTAGCAGTTGTGACAAACCTACTCCACTCTGGTTGAAGATGATTCACAAACTTCGTATTGATTTGCATATTTGACATAGACATGGGAATCATGTTTATGTCATTGATCAATTTAGCATATCTCAGATAGTATGAGTGGTTTGATTCTCCAAGCTCATATGTGAATTTATCGAATTCATCATATAACATTAATGCACGTTATTTTTTGTCATTTATGTGCCTTTCATCAATTCTTTGACGCGATCCCATATTTCTTTTGTAGTCTGATAGTGGTTGATGAGAGTGTAGATGTCAACTGGTAGTCCAAGAAGAATTATGTTTACTGCTTTGATGTCACTGTCGTATCGTAACCTTTCTTTAGTAGCAAGATCGTCATGTGTTTGTTTACGTTTTATATCCGTGACTCCATCGGTATCTTTAATAGTAATCTCTTCTTCGAGTTTATAAGTTCCATTCTTGATTAAATCCAGTAATATATCACCATTTTCTTTGCCTTAGATGTAAAGCATAATCTGAGTCTTCTAGCTATCATACATTCCCTTTTCAAGCATTGGGGGATGGTTTTCATAAACCTGCAGCAATAACGTTTTCTGCCATTGTAGCCATTGATGAATTGATTGTGTAGTCTTTATATGAAATGATATTTCAGATTATTTTTAATGAAAAGGAAGTGTTGTGTGGTTTGAATGTTGTTGTTTTAAAGGTTGAATCTTTGAGTAAATCGTGAATAAAGGATGAGACTTTATCACTTAAAGTTACCAAATATTGAAGCTTTATCCTTGAGACAAGCTTGAAAACCCTAAAAATAATAAACCTTAGATTTGGCTAAGGTTGCTAGTAGGTTTGGTTAGGGTTATTTTGAGGTTCGGTTCATAATTATGAAGATTTGGTAGAGATTCGGTGCCCTTAGATTGGTTCTAAGGTTCGGTACCTACCTTGGTTCGGTGCCTGCCTTGGATCGGTTCCTTGGTTCGGTGAAGCCTAGGTTCGATGGAAGAAAGGTTTGGTTGAGCCTTTGTTGGTTCGGTGGAACCTTTTTGAAACACAAGAAACCACAAAAGACTTTGTGGAAAATGTTGTTCGCACATTTTTGAGTTACTTTTGCAACAAAGCTAGAGTTACAAGATTGTAAAACAGAAATCGTTTGCAAAAGTTTGAGACTTTATCTTCCGAAACCTTCAAAAATCACAACTTTCTTCTTTGAAACCTTCTTAGAACCCTTGTGCTACAAACTAGAGTTGCTAGTTTGTGTAACCGATATGGTTTGCACAAGTCTTGAACTTTTCAATC
>BQNB010098929.1:5365-25045 GCA_026074375.1 Tanacetum coccineum
AGAAAAGATAAAGAAAGAGATTAATGTAGAGTTGTATAGATTTTGTTGATCTTCGTCCGAGTCTTGGCTTAGCAACCATACCAAAGTGTATTCGCGTAAATAATTAGCTAACCCTTTCACTCCAAATTCACCCAATGTCATCCAAATGTATCCTATTCGTTTCCGTTTTTATTATATGTTATCTTACACCTACACCCCACAACCCTTTAAAAGACCTCTTAGATAGTAATGAATAATGCTTGCACCTAGCGGTGGAGGTTTGATCATTTACCAAGCTTATGGTAATTTATATGCTATGACAGGTAATGAGTGTTGATTTTTCGTTTTCCTTTTATGTTATAATTTATTATATACTCGAGTGAAAGAGAGAATCCCAAACACTTATGTGAGGTGCTAGTGTATATTTTATGTGCTGTTAATTACGAGGTCTAGAAGGTTGTGTTTTAAATACTTTTAAAGAGTAGGTAAAATGACCCCTTATATTGTTATTGTCTAGGTAGAAAAGCCTATTTGCTTGAGGACAAGCAAATCCCAAGTGTAGGGGTATTTGATGAGGTGTCATTTTATACACTTTTTCGGGATCGTTTAACCCCCTAAATCGTGTGTTTATGCCCAAAATAGGTACTTAATCGTTCCTTTTCAGGTATTTTGCATTTGGAAGGCATTTGGAGGAAATACACGTGACTTGGACTCATTTAGAGAAGAAAGGGACAAAACTACGGACCTACACCAACATTGCTCAAGAATTTCTCTACAGTGGCTGGAGACGGCGTCACAAATACAACGTGACGCCGTCACAACGATGATCAAGACGGCGTCACAAGATTCTACGACGGCGTCAGAGCACACGACCTAGCACATTATCTAGAATATTCTCTTTCATGACGGCGTCACGATTAAAAAGCGACGCCGTCACAACTTTTTTCCTATATATACAAACCCGAATTTAGGGTTTTATGTGTTTAACTTTAGAATAAAAAGAGGGTATGAACCCTAGTTCGTTTAGCAGCTGTTAGAGACGATTTTAGGGCCTAAAAACCCTATTGTACTTCCTCCAACTTATGTTTTAATCAAGTAAGGTTTATTTAATAATTCAATATGTCTATGTGTTGTTTGATTCATCTATGTTCTTGCTTTATTAACATGCTTGGCTAAGCCTCCTATTGTGTTTATTTATGATTGTATGAAACCTAGAATGTAGATCTTAGTGGTGTTGCTTCTTGTGATGGATGTGCATGTTAGGTCTTAAAAAACCAGCTTTAGTCTGTATCGCTGTTGATATGTCTAAGAAAACATGATTGTGTAGAAAAGATACCATCGGGTAACAGTCTTCATACTACCTTGCCCTCTAATATGGTTGGTCCACTCTTAATATATTTCACATGCACTTAGTATACCTTTGGGGGCCTTGTAATAGTCTTCATACTACCTTGCTTGTGTGTTTCTTCAACGGAATACTAAGTAGACGGCGGATTCGTGTAATTCGTTCATGACTTAGGAAATAATTACACAGATCATCACAAGTGTGACAAGGCAACAACACTAGGAGAAGCAATTTAGGGAGTAATACATGATTAAATAAACACAGTCTTTTATTATATTGTTATCACCAGTAGCGTAGATTTATATTTACCTTATTAGTTAAAACCAACCAACCTCTCCATTTATAATATTTACCTGCTTTCATAAAATATAAAAACACAAAAAGAATCTTCCCTCAACCCTTAAAACTCTGTTAGACCATGATCAAGCCTTCTCAACCTATTCCTCGAGTGAACTATAACAATCCCCCGAGTCTTGCCTATACTACTACTACAATGATTAGGTGCTCTGCCTAAGGAGTTGTAAAACTTCTTGTTGAAGTCTAACGACGACCGCATCAATCTTAGACCGTTGTAAACATTGGGTAGTTAATTTTAAAGGGAATAATTATTGAAAATACTAAAAATGAACTTTGTAATGTGTTAATGCAACGTATACCGTAAACAAAGGTTTGTTCTTTTCTTGTAGAAAACAAATCGTGTATATATTCCTTGGGAAAAAGAAGACTCATTCATATACTTTTTACTTGCGAGAAAGCTATAATAGGAACGATAGAATTGTCCTAATTCTAAGTCGAAATCATAGCAAACTTACACTGTTAAGTTAATTGCACTTCTTATTTTTTTTCAAGAAGGCTTCAATATCTTTATTCGGTTTTGAAATGTTTTGAATCTTAATAAGACACTTTGATAACTAGAGAAGTTGTGTCTATAGCTACCAAATGATAATATCTTGTTGCAATCAAGATTATTTATAAGGTTTGATTGAAAGACGGAAATATCACCGCAAAAGTGGTAAAAGCAATAACCGGTATTCTTTATCTAGTTATTTGCTTTAACCTAATAAAGGTGTTATAGATCCGTGTGGTAAAGTAGGCCTATTGGGGAGGAATTGCATACGAATTTTTCAAGTTAATGAATAACATAGACGGTTAATCCATCATGTACAGAACTTGCACACACTTCCTTGGATATGTAAGTACTTGCTTACTAGTCCATGTGACTCACATTAGCAATAATGTGTAGAAATTTAAAATATGAAAAGATAAATTGCTACTTACTTTCACTAGTAAAAGAACACTCATAATGTTCATTGATCTGGTAGGAGTAATGCATTTTATGAATTAAGATGATATACTTGCAATTTTGTCAAATTTAGTGGGGGCTATGAGTTGTTTATCTTGTATCCGTTTCACTTTATTTATGGCTTGCCTTGAAATAATAAATTGCTTTCCAGAGTGTGAAACATTTTCATTTAGTAAGAATCATTGTGTATTATCTTTGATAACTTGTTGCCTTTGAAATGTCGCTTCCAGTTAAAGTTATCTATAAGATACTTATGCACGATTCCTTATTAATATGAAGAGTCTTTTGATAACTGGGTTGACCCGATGTTCGAACCGATAATCCAGTGACCCGATAATTCGACCAGAGCGATTAAAAACCCGGTTTTCAAAACATTAAACTATACTTAGTTACATAGGTTCATGCAAGAAGCAATCGATCGTACATAAAACCTAATCATTTTGGTTTTGAGGACTTATAGTTATGTGTAATCCACGTATGGGTTGAACTTTTCTTCCAAAGTACTCTTACTCGGTGGCTTCAAATAAAAGCAAAGACGGTTTACGTATCTCCATACAACCCATTACCCAACAAGTTTGAATAACAACACCAACCAGGCTTTCCTAGCATTGTTTCTATTTTATTCTTTTTAGATGCTTGTAACATGAAGATACTAAATTTTGCTTGATGAGCATACAAAACCAAAGACTATGTTTTTTGCAATAGATCACATCAATTTAATTCCATCCAAATGTTTATGTATGTTATATATGTTTGTATTTTTTATCCTTGTGTGTTCTTAAATCATTTTTAATTTCTCAAGTAATAACCAATATTTAGATGGCGTTATGATTTACTCTTGACTATAGAAATCTCATTTTTATAATCTTATATATGCGTACTCTGATATTTATTATTTTTGTTTTAAGTGTGCATCACGACAATACCTACGTAAAAATCTTACTTAAGCACATATAGGCCGTAGAATCTGTTTCTTTTTTTCTTCTGTGTATCGGATCGCTGCTTTTATCAGTCACTACTAAAAACCCTTCCTCACTGGACACATCAGCGGTCATATCAGTTTTCTCTCTCCTACTTTTTACCCTCACTATCTCTCACACTTTACTATTATCAATCACAATACCCCTCACCATTAAACCCATATTTTTTTTAAAACTAAAACTTTTATTATTCATAAATTAAAAATATTACATTAAAAATTAAAAACATTACATTAAAAAGGACAATGCTCGACTAAAAATGTCAAGTCACGTTGGATTTTTTTCTTCTCTTTCCGCTTGTATCTCTTCAATGTCTGGGAGCATTATTGGTTCGTAATTCGCAGCCATAAATAAGATTTGTTTGAGTTGTGTGAAAAATGAGTAGTAGAGAGTATATTCTTTGAAGTTGTGTTTAAATTTTTTGATGTTTATGGGGTACTTATAGATAAATAAAATAGTAAGAAAAAAAGTTTTTTTTTTTATAAATATTAGCCGTTGTATTTTTGGGTCCACTAATACACAATGCCCGAAATGTTTGGTATAAGCATAATTTTAGGTTCCTACCCCCCCCCAGCAAGATGAGATTAAGGTTAATAAAAGTGGCTAGATGGACCGTAGGCAGCTGGCGAAGTTTAGTTATTTAGATTTTGCTATTTGTTTGGATGATGAACATTATTAGGCTTGGTTGTTAAAATGTTTAAATGTCTGCATGTCATGACATTGGCATGAACTGCCTTTATTTCAATTTCAGACGCCTTTTGGATTTTGATGATGTTTTAGGTATTTTCATGACACTGCGTGTCTATACCTTGTATTTTTATGCATGTTGGCTTCATAATTTAGAAGCAATGTGTTGTTATGATCCCCTTTCTCGTCCACGCTCGCGTTTTTGCCTTTGGCGGGTGTGATAGATTGGTATCTGTGCTATAGGTTATAGGTGATTGTGGAGTTGAGCCTAGACTATAAACCCTTGGGGTCTTCATGTAGGATGCATTTGGACTTAAGTGTTTAATGATCTAACTGATATAGCTTTCCCCTCCTATGTTTGCATAGCCTTATTTTTTCGTATTTTGTTAAGTTATCGTCTTAGTTTTGTTGCCTATCCATATCTGATTTAGTGCGCATTGCCTTGTTACTAGTCAGCTATGCTTCCCATTCCCATAAGAAGTTCCGTTAGGGAACTGTCTTTGCAACCGGGTGTAGAAGTTTCTTTGTGACAAGGGTCAGGGCATAGGATAAAGTGTTCAAATCGTTGGTCCTAAGTTCTTTGACATTTGATCATATTGCCTTATTGTAGAGAAGTTGTTCATGTAAGAAGATTATGGGAGAGTCATGTCTTGGATATGGAAAAATAATGGTAGACTATCAAGGTGGGCACGGTCAGCATGTTCTGGAAAGTTTTCTAGAAATCAAGTTAGAAACAGAGGCAGAAGTGAAGGAGAATGAAGAGTTGAAAGAAGTTTAGTAAAAGATGGAATATGTGATATCAGACAGTGACTCGGATCTTGAATCCACAGCTAGTAGTTAACCTTAGGGCATCCTCTTGTCATCCATTTTAGGTTTATTCGTCGGTCTTTAGTCGGAACCATGTTTTAGGGATTGTTATTTTCGAATATTGAGTTTGATGTTTTGGATATTGATTTAGTGTTTTATGAAATGGATGGAGTTATAGTTGAAATTGTTTCCTTATGTACTGCTATGTGATTAAATGAATGGTATGTGAATGTTGTGTTAAACTAAGGAGTGTCGTCATAGGAGAAGTACGTTTGTGCTAGGGAGCCTCTATAATTATGGTGGCCAACGTAATTATTCACGCGCTCTGGCACAAGTGGACTTGCAAGTATGATTACATTGGTTAGTGTTAACACATTTGTATTCTATTATATATGATAGGTATTATATTATAATAATATATATATATTATATATTATATATATATATATATATATATATATATATATACTATTATAGAGGTTTTTTTTATAGGATCGAAATTCGTCTTCTCCCGTGTAATGTATATTATTCCTTTCCTTTTATAGAAACATGGTTGAGTTCTTAGAGTCATAACCCAACTCATGGAAGCGAGCCACGGAACCGATCCAACATTGCTACAATAATCGCGCAGCAATTGCTGAATATCATTCCACAGATCGTCACTCAAGTGACTACTAATGTGAACAATGCGACTGGAGGAAATGGAAACAGTAGGAACAATGGATGTTCCTACAAGACTTTCACTGCTTGTAACCCTAAGGAGTTTGATGGGAAGGGTAGTGCAGTAGCACTCACCCGTTGGATAGAAAAGATGGAGTCGGTGTTTGATAACTGTGGTTGTACTGCGAACCAAAGAGTGAGGTATGCTGCTAGTTGCTTTGTAAACAAAGCTTTGACTTGGTGGAACACCCAAGTCCAAGCGAGAGGTTGTGAAGCTGCAATTGGTATGAGTTGGAACGATTTTAAGGCATTTCTTATGGAGGAGTTTTGTCCAAGAAATGAGATTGAGAAACTGGAGAATGAGTTTTTGAACCACACTATGGTAGGAGCCAATCATGTCGCCTATACTGACAGGTTTCATGAACTGGCCAAACTAGTCCCTCACTTAGTTACTCCTGAGTCTTCGCGTATCAAGAGGTACATCAATAGGTTGGCACCTTAAATCCGTGGTATGCTTCGGGTGACCCAGCCAACTACCATTCAAAGTGCTATCTTGACGGCCGGAATACTCACTGACAAGGTTGTCCGTTGTGGGACGTTGACTAAGGGAAATGATAAGAGGAAAGAGATGGAGGAATCAAGTAAGCAAGGAAGTACAAGGAAAGATAATAAGAAAACTAAGACTGGATCGGGGTTTGTGGCAACAGTTCCTCCTAGGAACGAAAATGTGAGCACATACCCTAGGTGTGCTAGATGTTATACTTTCCACCTGGGGAATGCACCTTGTAAGCTGTGCTATAACTGCCAGAAAGCGGGTCATTTAGAGACAAACGTGTTGGGCACAATTAGGGAAAGTTGCCGCCTGTGATTCGGTTAGGATGGGGAGCCGAATCAGAGGTACATGTATGATTTGGGGAGTATAGACCATTTTCTCGCAATACTGTCCCAAATGAAGCAAGCAAACTACGACAGCAAGAACCGTTGGCTTTGAAGGGAAGCAGGAACACCTAAAACAATGGGAACCAAGCAAGAGGAATGGCATTTAATAGGAATGCAGTGTGGCTATAAGGATCCAATTTGTGACGGGTGCATTTTCTTTAAAAACAAACAATTTACCTAATGTTCTTTTCGATTTCTGGAGCTGATTTGAGTTTTATTTTAATAGTTTGTGCCTTTGCTAATTATGGAACTTGTATTAAACCCTGGTTATGCTGATAGAAAAAGTTGATGGTGAGAGTGTAGATGTACGATAGGTTATCCCCCGTGATACAAAACTAGAACTAGGAAACTCCTTGTTCACTATAGATTTGATACCGTTGGGACATGGAAGGATGGACTGGTTGTCCAAGAATAAGGCTGTTATAGTGTATCATGAGAAGGTAGTAGAGATACCGATAAAAGAGGGTGGGATACTTCGAGTTTATGGGGAATGTATTTGGAAAGTCGCCAAAGCCCTAATGAACGCTAAGGTAGATGAACCTAGGAAAAGTGATATACCTGTGGTGCGAGGTTTTACTGATGTGTTTCCGAAAGACTTGCCGGGGCTACCACCGCAGCGACAAGTTGAGTTCCGTATAGACTTAGTTTCTGGAGCGAAGCCGGTCGCGAAGTCTCTATATCGGTTGGCGCCCTCGGAAATGCAAGAATTGTCTGAGTAACTTCAAGAGTTGCAAGACAAGGGTTTCATACGACCTAGCCATTCGCCGTGGGGAGCACCTATGTTATTCGTAAAGAAGAAGGATGGATCATTTCGTATGTGTATCGACTATAGGGAGCTGAACAAAATAAAAATCGTTATCCACTCCCTAGGATCGATGACTAATTTGATCAGCTACAAGGAGCGTGTTATTTCTCTAAGATAGATCTTTAGTCAGGATATCATCAGCTACGTGTGCATGAGGATGACATTCTAAAGACCGCATTTTGAACGAGATATGGACATTTTGAGTTTACTGTTATGCCATTTGGGTTAACCAATGCACCAGCGGTCTTCCTGGACTTGATGAACCGGGTGTGCAAACCGTATCTAGATAAGTTTGTCATTGTCTTCATCGATGACATTCTGATCTACTCAAAGACGAAGTAAAAGCATGAAGTGCACTTGAAGTTGATGTTAGAGTTACTGAGGAAGGAGAAGTTGTATGCGAAGTTTTCTAAGTGCGAGTTTTGGCTGCAGGAAGTGCATTTCCTTGGACACGTGGTTAACCAGAGTGGTATTCACGTTGTAACACCCCCAAAAATCTGGTACAACGCAGCGGAATGGTAACATTGGGGTGCTACTTCAGGGCACAAAACACAAGTCACGGAAAACGACCTCAAAAGAGATGTTTTAAGATAAATTTTACATTTAATATATATTAAAATCAGAGTTTACAAATTATTTAATGGTACTCAAATTATTATGCGTTCAAAAATATATCCGCGCGACTCGAATGCTCCCAATGCTCCACTAGCAAATAATAACCTGAGAAAAACATGCAAAAACGGTCAACATAAAGTTGGTGAATTCATAGGTTTAGATAAAAATAGTATTGAAATAATTTAAGAAATATTTGAGAAGAAAAGTAGCGTTACAGCATTTAAAAGTGTTATTTCCGAAATCCAAGTAGAGATTTAATAAATCTAGTAATGTTCAGTAGTGGACCACAAGATCGAAGTAAATGGTGGACTAAGTACGTATTCCGAAGTCCAAAACAAGTAATAGCAGACTATGTACGTATTCCATAGTCCAAAATAGGTAAGGTAGACAAGAGAAACACATTCATCATGTCCAACACTTTGTATTATTGCACTAAGCTCATGACCCCGAAGCCTTAACTAGTTTGTGCCCCAAATGTATAGGATGCTTGCCAACAACCTAAAAGTATTCTCAATGTTAAATGCACCATGGTCAACTTGTGACCAGAAATTCCAGGTGGGGATTGTCAGTCCCGATAGATCTATCCACAACACTCGCGCTCACTACAATAGCAATTGACGGTTCATGATATAGTAGGGACTTAATTGGCAATAGTGGTAACTTAGGCAATAATATTCAGGCAGTAATCTGGATAGCATACAGTTTAAAACACTTTGAAAACACTTAGAAAAACACTTGTGTCCAATAGTAAAAATTTATTAATTCAAACTTAAATATTTATGCAATTGTAACCCTCGACCTTTTAGAAGGCTGCAACATCGGTTGTGAGCCGGCAAGATGCAACAAACTTTTATCAGTCTCGGATTTTTATTCTTACTATGGGCTTTCTTTAGAAGACTACCACATCGGTTGTGAGCCGACAAGAGGTAGTAAACTTTTATCAGCCCACAGCTTATGTTTTATTATATTTTTTTATCATTTTATCATCATTTTTTCAATTTTTTTTATATTATTATAGAGAAGACTTCTTTTTGAAAAATTCAAGTATAAGTTTGAACTAAGACTAAATTTTTTGCTATATATTACATAAAAATTGTTGATTTAAGTTTAATCTCCAAAAACAGCACGTATATTAATCCGGTTAAGAGCTTATGGGAGAAAAAGCAACAAGTTACATACATGAGCTCTTAAGATTTCCAAATAATCCTTGTTTAGCATCCCACTCATACTTAACTCTATCATTTTTCGTTCTTCGTGAATTTCCGCGAACGCTTAGCCTAAAAGTTAAGGAACAAGCTAGAGCTCAACACGCTCGATCGGGTCAAAATTTACTCTTATTCTACCCAGCAAGAAAGTCAAAATTGTGACAAAAACACTTATTTTATTTTTGAAAATTTTAAAATTTTTCATATTTTTGAAAATTTTGGTGGGAAAACGGGGTACGTGAGAACAACGGGTAACAATAGGCAAGATCATATCGAAGATATACTACCCCATACTAAAATTAAACATTGTCCTCAATGTTTCCTAGCCTAAGACTTAAAAACCCCATACTAGAACTCAAAAAGGTCGAATGCATAACCCAAACATGAAGAAAGTATCACAAAAATCTTAAGCCGTTTATCAAGTGTGCTAAAAGATAAATGTTAGTCGATAATAATCTTTAGGATATCGGATTTCCCCAAACTAATGGCAAGCAAAGGCTAGGAAGCTCGAGTGGACCGGGACAAAACACCGAACACGAGAGTCTTCAGAAAATTTTGGGTCAATCCTGCAAACAATCACAAGTACAAACACAACAAGAATCGGAAGAGTACAAGCCTCCTCACATCACAATAGAAATAAGAAAGAAAATAGAAAATGGATAAGCATGGGGTGCCTCCCACGAAGCGCTTTGTTTTTGGTAACCGAGTCACATAGCTTGACTCGATCCCCGAATTCATTCGTCCTTGGAGAGAGTGTGGAGATCCTGGACTACCTTGGGTGGTAAGTCCCCTCCGAAGTAATGCTTCACACGATGACCATTCACCTTAAAGTTTGGACCATCGGGTTGAGATAACTCAATGGTTCCGTATGGAAAAACTTTGGTGATGGTGAAAGGTCCTGACCAACGAGTTTTAAGCTTTCCTGAGAATATCTTTAGACGAGAGTTGAAGAGTAAAACTCGATCACCAACATTGAAAATGCGGTTTTTGATCTTTGAGTCGTGAAGCTTCTTCGTCCTCTCTTTATAAATCAAAGAATTCTCGTAAGCTTGATCACGAAGCTCATTAAGTTCATTAAGTTGAAGCTTACGGTGATCACCCGCGGTTTTAAGATCGAGTGACAAATGTGAAGGAATTGTCAACTTCAACATTAATCTCACCTCCCCCTGGGTCAAAACATTCATCTTCATTAAGCTCATCAACATTGTTTATTGCTGGCACATCGGGTTCCATGTCGAAGGTTAAACGTTCATATTCAGGAATGGGATCATCGTTAGGCAAGTTGTCCTCTTCCGAGTCAAAATCACTTTCAATACCTGGTGATATCGAATCATCTGGTCTGGAAAATATATCGATCTCTTCCCTATTGGAGTCACTATCCTCAATTTCAGTAGTAGATGTAGGAAGAGACTCGATAATTGTATGAAAATTTTCCGGTGACTGGGAAGATGAATTACCGCATAGCAACGACATTCGATTGATATAATCTTCGTGCTCTCTAACAATTCCTAGAGGAATCGTGATTAGTTCACCGGTGAACTCATGGTGAAGAGGATCACTCTTGGGAGAAAAAGTATCATGTTGTGGTTCATGATTGAAAAATACTTCGGGAGAAAGATTATGGGTGTTATCATCACTAAGCAAACTCTCAAGATAGATTACGTCTCCTTCCGAGTCATAATAACCTTCCTCAATATACGTAGGAACTTCGATAGCTAGAAAAGCATCGATCTCATCATTATCACCTCCTGGATCAAAACATTCAGCCTCATTAATTGGAACATCGTACAAAATTCCTTTCCAATCATTTGTTTTACATTTCAAATCAAATAAATCATCATTCTCTTCGAAATGTTGTTCATCGATGAATCCCTCGAGAATAGAAGCAATGCTTTACATAGAAGTAGACGGATCATGGTGAAGTAGAAACTCAATGTCGTCTCCTGGAGCAAGACACTCATCTTTATTAGAATCAGAAAGAGGTGTGACTAGGAAAGTCGACTCATCAAGGTTGGAATCATAAGAATCCTTTCACTCGATGTCTTCTAACACTTCATCAAAAAGAGGATTTATGTCACTAGAGTTCAAATTGACATCAAATTCGAAAAGATTGTTAGAGAAAGTCACGGAATCATCACGTGGATCTTTGATGGAAGAGAAATCATCACACGAAGGTAAAACGTTCTTACTATCACTCCTGGATATGTCCTCAGATTCTCTTGGGATTGGGACAATTTCCTCATCACTAAAAGTACTAAGGTGTTCGTCCCCCATTATGAGAGAATCCTTGGGCTCAATAGACGGTAAGGTGGATGTGATTGCAAAAACCAAAGAAACTTGAGGTGGTTTGTTTGAATGAAAAATGCTCTCCTTGCAAATAACTTTAAAATTCTTCAAACAAGGTGTGATACGAGTTTGGCGTTTAACTGTCGGCTCTGCGAGATTCTTCACTTCCTGCTTTTCTTTTTCATCGTTGACATCTTCCGGTGGAGTTAAGCAAACTAGAGCGGGTTCGTCGGTAAACTTTTTAAAACTATCCTTGCATGCGTCATTAACCATTTTAATTGACTCGTTTTCATGCTTTTGAGGATGTTTTGACGTGCCATTTACATGAAAAGTTATTTGTTCATTTCCGTCCCTTAAAACAAGCTCTCCTTCGTATACATCAATTAAAGCACGGCTGGTTCTCAAAAAGGATCTCCCAAGTATGAGAGGAACTCGAGGATCGGCTTCAAAATCAACAACAACAAAGTCGGTAGGAAAATGGAAATTCCCAACTTTGACAAAAATATCTTCGACGAGTCCTTTAGGACGAGTAATCGATCGGTCCGCTAACTCTAAAGTCATCCGAGTTGGTGTAAGTTAGAACTAAATTCGTGTCTTCACATCGTTTTAGCATCTTTTCTAAATTGGAGAGGCACGAATCAAAACTATCCCCAAAAACCGAGAAATCATCCATAAACACTTCCATAGTCTTTTCGATCATATCTGAATATGACCTCATAACACCGTTGAAAGAACCAGGAAGCAATACACAAGCCAAAGCATGCGACGGTACGCGAAATCCATACGGGCATGTGGAAAGTAGTTTTTCTCCTAGTCCAGGGGATCTACTTTTATTGGAAATACCCCTGAAAATCCTCAAGAAAACACATAAACTCATATTCCTCCCTCGGCTAACTTTCTAACATCTGATTCCTATGAACGAAATGCAATGAGAAAATAGATCTTTACGAGTCCATCAATTAATTCCCTATAGTCCTATGCATACTCTCCACCCGGTAACTAAACTGTGGAATTAATTCATTCTCTTCCATTAGCGCAACAACGGTATAATTCCTCCTTTCATGGTAACACAATGCTCGAAAACCATGGGCTGTTCAGAGATCGGGGTAAATCATCTACCGGCATCAAGAAATTGAGGACCTCCTTTTTATTACATCTTGAATTTTAGGGTTAACCCTGTCTTTGACTTTGAACAGTAGTTTATAATCAGCCTCCATCAAGATTATGTGCTGTACAAAAACGAGGTCGAACCTTGATTCGTGAATATTCCAAGCAAATACCCTTTAGAGATGTTGAGCACCTTTAAGAGAGCATATTTTTCATCATTTTTTAAACCTTTTGCAATAATCACTGGTAACTTGTCGTTTTCTTCCAAGAAAGCATATTCCAAGTGGGACGGTAAATCCCTTTAACTCCCTAACTCCGAGGCTCTTCATTGAAGATTTTGCGTCGGTCACTTCAACTTTGTTTAAGTCCATCGAGGAAGTTGAAACGGGTCATATTAAACATTTTTCGATCAAACAAATATCTTCCTCCGGATTGCAATTGGCATGATCAATTTCTGGTGAAATCGAATCATCCTTAAGATAAGCTTCAATTTCTTCCAAAATAGAAATCGGAAGGAAAACGGCTCAACCGTCGGGGGTGGTGATTGCCACCCGAAGAAATAGGAAATCCAAGCAAATCCAGAGCATACTCCTCACAAACGCTCAATGATGTCAATTCGTTTAACCGAATTGTCATTTATAGAGGGAGTATCTCGAGGTTTGATCAAATTATAAGTGACGGCTTCGTTATCAACCCGAAGGGTTTATTTCTCTCCATAAATTCAATTAAAGCACGACCGGCATCCTCCAAAAGAATCTCCCAAGTATGAGAGTACTCGAGGATCGGCTTGTTCCAATCGACAACAACAAAGTCCAGTTAGGAAAATTAAAATTTCCCAACTTTGGACAAAAAATCTCGGCGATTCCTTTAGATAAGATAATTTAACGTTCTGCTACTTTAAGTCAATCTCTGAGTTGGTGTAAGTTCTGGCAGGGAAGCTTTTTCCCAAATAAAAGAGGCATAAGATTAATGCTCGCGGGCAAAGACCGGCCAAGGCGTTACATTACATCCCATTCCTGGGAATACATGGAAAAAATAAACTTACCCCAGGGATCTCCAAGCTTTTCGGAAAGCATTTGAGGAGCATCGCTAGCAATTCTCGGTTAACGGTATCTTAGCTAACTCAAGCAACTTTTCCTATTTATGAGCAATACTCTTAATCGTAAGGAGCAAATCTTGGCATCAAAAGAAAGCATCCGCGAAACTAATGTCGAGAGCGAAATCTTAAACAGATTTGGAAGATCTTTCCATTTTAATTCGAAAGCTTTGTCACGAGACTTTTGATCATCACGTCGTGAAGGATATGTAAATATTTGGTTAGGTAAACTCTTCGGAATATCGGATTCCGAAATGGGAGTGGTTTTAGGTAAAGTCTTTGGAACATCGGGTTCCGGAATAGAAATGAGGATAACTGGAGGTGGGATTTTGAGCCGGTACTTCTTGGAAATTTTTTTGCTACTTATATCCTTGTCCTCTATGTTTTCTCGTTCCACACCATATAGAGAAGGATTAGTAGGAATCGAGGGTCCCTCGTAAACAACACCACTTCGCGTAGTGATCGTTATCATACTCACCCTTTCGGGTTTAAATGGTATACTCGAAGAGTACCCCGAATTAAGGCTTGTTTTTGAAACAATCCTCAAAACATGTTATGCAAAATTATTTTGGAAAGTAGTTTTGTTGAACATCAATGACGGCTTGTGAGAATTGTATTGTAAATTTTGAATATCATTATTAAGACTCCTCAACGAGTTGATTTAGATCTTTAACATGTACCTTAACGAACTGATCAATATTCCTCTTATAACTTTAAAAATCATGTTGAAATCTCTTGTTGAACTTGATTATTCAGGCACTTGAAACGGTTTGTTTTTGAAATCCAACACAGTTGGTTTGAAAATTTGGAGCCATTGATTATTTTGATTTTGAAAACCTTGATTTCCCATGAAAATTATTTTCCTCCCTGAAAATTAATTCCCATGAACTTGATTCTGAAAAAATATATTTTGATCAATGTTTTGCACCGAGCAAACCTGGTGTGCCATATGATTACTAACAATACGTTGGAGGGTAACTTAATTGAAAGTACACGTAGTCCACAAACACTAGCCTGATTGTTTATCCATGGTAGCCGTACAATTATACCAAGAATGAGCACCACCACAAGTAACGCAAGTTTCCTCAACCGCTTAAAACCGGAAGCGTGAGGTGACAACTTTCTAGAAACAATCAAACTAAGTCCGAAAGTTGATCCGCAAGCTTATCAATTCTCTCATCCATTTTACTAGAAGTAGCATTCATCCTAGAAGCATTTGATCTATTTTCGTGAATAACGAACTTTTTGATTTATTCTCAATATGTTTAAAGCCTTACTCTCAGTCGTCTTACTCAAAGATTTCCACCCGCCGCGGCATTTAAGGAGTCATGTTCATATCTCGTTTACCCGTTATAAAAGGTATCAACTTGAGTTAACTCCGTAAATCCATGATGAGGACATGCTCTAAGCAACTCCTTAAATCGTTCCCATGCTTCACTAAAAGTTTCCTCAAATTTTTGTGTAAATCGAGAAATTTCATTCTTTAAGTGAGTGGTTTTCGAAGGAGGATTCACAAATTTGGTAACGAGATCCTCCCAAGTCAAGATTGAATTTGGTGGTTCTTTCTCGTACCAAGTTTTAGCGGCTCCCTCGAGCGAGTATGGAAACATCATAAGCTTAATCACATCGTTAGGCACATTCCTAAATCGTGAAGTCGAGGTAATTCTCTTGAAACTATTAATATGAGCATGAGGATTCTCATTTTTACGACCGTCAAACAGGTTTGCTTGAACCAATTGAAGCAAATTCGTCTTAATCTCAAAATGATCCTCATTGATTTCTGGTAAAACAATAGCTTCTCCGTACCCTTCCGTGGGTGCCCGGAGCAGCTCTTCCATGGTACGTTCTGCCATTGGTGCAACAATAGTTCGAATCTCGGGTTCGACTATGTTAGAAACTTGTTTTCTCTGACGTTTGAATTATTAGGATAATTAGAACGTCTAGTGCGCATGCACTATTTAAAGAAATAAAAAATATTTTTGGTTTTTTCAAAAGTTTATTCACAATCTAATTTTTAACGGACAACGAGAAAGACAACTTAAACCAAATAATCAAACTTACTTCACGGTAGCTCTTAAAAAGTTTCTTCACAATCTAGTTTTATAAATCTTTTATTCGAGTTGGGAACTTATTATGGATAATACCTCAATTGAAAGTATTATTTGTTGGTGTTCTTTTACCAACTTTGTAAATTTATATATTCACAAATTAACGAGAAAAATTGAAAATTTTGGAAAAGAAAATACTTTTTGTCTTTTTGTTTTTAATCTTCTACTTATACTAAAAATAAAAGAAAAATATTTTTTTACTTTTTATATATATTTTTTTATTTATTTTATATATTTTTTATTTTCTTAAAAGCGTAACTTTCAAAAACGAAAGGTTCTCCAAATCACGATCGACAAAGTTCAAACGAAAGAATCTTAATCGCAAATCCCCGACAACGACGCCAAAAATTGATTGAAGCAATCTTATACACGTAATAATAAAATATAATATGAAAGAAAATTACCAAACTATGCTTGAGGACAAAGGTAGTAAGTAAAATCTTCATAATTATATATATATAATACGTATATTAACCGGGAAGTATAATTCCCGGGTCGTTATTCCCCAACGATTTATGAAATTAAAACCACGTTTGTTGTTCGGACAATGATTTGAATTGGTAACCAAGATTGATTTGATTATCTACTTCTACAAATTAAAATAAGCAAATGATAACAATTAAGCACTAAAACAAATAACGGGAAATTAAACTTTAACTAAAAACGCAGAACGAGAACCTAAACGGCAGTTAAAAACCGTAAATTTCCAAAATTAAACCTAAATTGAATTTTTATTTTTAAATAAACTCTAATTGACTAAAAAGTAAGTTTAAAGAAAACTAGAACAAAAACGGAGTTGAAATGAGCTTAAAAACACGAAAAATGAGAACGGAAACGAATCCCGTTCTTTAAAAATTGGAATTTTGCAATTTTAACCCTACGAAAGCAAAACTAATTTTCCTAGAAACTTTACGATAAAAGATAATTTTCTAAAAAAGAATTATATTTTTTGATTATTTTTCTATTTTTATGATTTTTTAAAGTTTTTAATAAAAATAAATGTTTAAAAATACTAAACTAATTATAAAAATTCTAAAAAAATTATAGAAAATAGCTTGAACTAAAAGGGACCTAAGAAAAATAAGCTTGGTTACACAACTTATCGAATAAGCTGTGTAATAAGCTTAAAACAGCTTATAAGCTAAATAGGGTAAAATGTATACAAATAATAGATTTTGTAAAGATATAACGAAAAAGTCCCCAGGGCACGATGGTTAGTGAGGTGTGTGGTTGTGTTGTTATAAAGGTTGAGGGTGTTGAGGTTAGGGGTTCGAGCCTTGCTCACCCCCGATTTCTACCTTCCCTTTTTTTTGAAAACTTATAAAAGCAAAGTTTTAGAAAAGCTAAAAATAAGCACTTTTAATAAAAAAAACTTAAGAAATAAGCTGAAAATGGCTTAAAAGGCAGAAAAACAACTAAAACTATTTTTTTGGCTTTTTAAAAAATCTAAAACTTTAAAAGCTAGAAATAAGCTATACTAGGACTAAATAAGCAATATCTATCCTAAGTCTAACCAAATAAGTCAATGTGGACAGAAATAAGCTCAAGAGACCAAGCCATAAACTGAAAACGACAATAAGCACTTATGAAAACTTAAATTCAAACAGACCTTAAGCTACTTTTGAGCTTTATATTAAGCTAGCAAATAAGCTCTACAAGAAATGAAGCTTATATATTTTGAAAGCTTGACTCAAATGCTTAATGAAAATGCTTTTTAAAACTGTTTTGAATAATAAGAGCTTAATGAAAAAGCACTTTGAAAACAATTAAAATACTCAGCAGTTACTGAGTTTGTTTTGAGTTTTAAAAAGACAAAAAGCACAATTGCAGCTTAAAAACAGATAATCAAAAGAGCTTATTTTGAAAGAGTAAGCTAATACTAATGACTAATGACCCTAGACCTACTTGTGCTATGAAAATCAAATCCTAAAAACTACAATTACCATCTGAAATTTAAGCTAGAAAATGGACTCTTTGTTGTTTTCATTATCTGATGCAGTTGGTATGCATATGCCCAAAAACTTAAAACCTAAAAATGCAGACCTTAAGAACTAAATTCAACACTGATAAAACACCTAAATCAACTCAAATAATTAAACTAGATTAGTAAAATTCTACCTGAGCTTAAAATGAAACTAGAATTAGCAGAATTATCACAGATTTAATATGACAATAAGAAAACTTATGAAAACTTAATTATTCCTAATCAAACTTATAAATCCTGCACTTATAAACCTAGTTTTGGAAATTCAAATGTAACTAAAGGATCAAAGGACCACAAACAGTATTAACTTGTAGTTAATACTGCTTGTCCCAAACACCCCTTTATTGCACTTAAATCCATTTCTAGCTTATGAATGTAAGATTTAATGAGTAAAGTTTTAATACCAGATGACTCACAACTTTTAACAACCTTATTAAGCATTCATCAATAAGAAATTAAGCCAGAATCTATAAGCTACTAACTATGCTAATTATTTTTTTGATTTTTTAAAGATTTATGAGACAAATAAGAAAAACTAAGATCTACACTATCAATCTAGAAAACAGACACTCAAACATGATCAATAAGCATACTAAGACAGGATTAAGCACAATTAAGCAAGTAAATAAGCAGATTAAGCAATATTAAACTAGGAAAATTAAGACAGAAAGATAAATGAAGACTTACAATAGCCTTAGCTAAACAAAGGCAATAAAGGCTCAAATGAGCTGTCTACAAGCTCCAGCTTATCCAAGGATAAGCTGGTAGGGTCCCATAAGCTCTTCCATTGTAAGCTTATCATCCAAAAGCTCAAAATCCATTTAGCAGAGGTATTTATCTGATTTTAAGAGTTTAAATAGATTAGATGCTTATTATGAGCTCAATTTGAGCTTAGAGACTCAAAGAGCTTATGATGAGCTTATAGGAGCTTGTGTAACATTAGATAAGAACATTTGAGAGTAATAAAAGCTTTTAAGGTAAAACAGTTTATATAAAAACTAAGGATGCTTTCATTAATAATAAAACTGATTACAATAAGTTGAAATTGAGAGTACAATAAGCTGGAAAAGTAAAATTACATAAGCTAATTTTAAAAAACTAAATATACATTTAAGCTAGAAATTAAAGGAAAAAGAAGAGAACATCCTGTGTGTGAGTGTGAGGGGCTTTTTATAGCCTGCAAATGAAACTTCTAGGTCATAGCCACGCTCCTCAATCCCTTTGATCTTGTCCTTTCATTCTTCCAATCATTTGATCTTGATTCTTGTCCGTTGGATCAACTTGGTGAGCACACGGATTGCCAACGTGGCATTCCGTGTGTTAGAGCACTTGTGCTTCTTTTGTGAGCATTTTAGTACAAATTCCACTTGATTGGTGTGTTTTCTCCTTTGCCCGCGTGTCTTCAATTTTTGGAATTGGCAAATCAAATATCCTCAATGACGTTTTTTTCCTTGCCATGTCAGTCCTTGATACTTGAATTGCATAGCCACATCCTTAATTTTCATTTACCCTTTGTTTTGAGCCCGAGGTAAATCGAAGAAGAAGATAAACAGTAACAACCACCTTTCGCGCGTAATTTTTTCTTATAAGAGGGTGGGTTTAATTTCTTTGACTCGGGGATAATGGGTGTTGACTTGGGCTTATACATATAGATTGGGCCTGGGTAAATTAGTTTCGGGATTGGGTTTTATAAAGAGGATAACGAGTTTAGGATTTAGGTTATTATAAGGAGATAACGAGTGTTAACTCTTTATATTAAAGAGTTAACACCGTT
>BQNB010098930.1:6863-23021 GCA_026074375.1 Tanacetum coccineum
GGAACGTTAGTTTTAGATTTCCTAGGTTTACTTGAGTAAACCAATGTTACAACAGGCTTAGGTGTATCAGTTTCTAGAGCAATTGGTTTCCTAAGGGGTACTTCAGCAGTTATGGTAATCCTAGTTAAAGGGCATACATTTCCTACTATAGTGAAGGTCCGACCAATAGGTCTCCAAGTGTATCCAATATTTGTGAACACCTTTCCTGTTGGTTTCCAAACTTTTCTCTTTGAACTTTTTTTAACAGATTTAGATTTAGCACGAGCATTCACATCATTGATAAAATCAAGAACACACAAATCATGATTATCAGAAAGCATGCAACCATTACACTTAACACATAGAAGTTTAAAATTCGCATTAAGCTTGGAATGCTGCACATTTGCAGTTCCGTTAGGTTCCATAACACAATTCTTATTTTTCAAACTAGATTTAACTGTCCTAGAGTGGGATTCTACTTTATTCTTCTGGGTACTACTTGGTGTTTGCTGAATCTTATCTTTTTTTGTATTGCCTGAAGGCTGTGATCCGCTAGCACTAGTAGACGATTTTACTCCTGTAGAAGACAACATAGGTTTGTTAGAAACTAGTTTTGATGAAGAAGCTGTTTTTGTGTTTGTGTTTCCTGAGGATGTGACGGGCTCCGTGAATCTAACTCTTTTGCCCTTGTTCTTTGGGGTCATAGCCACTAATTTGTCACTTGAATTGTTGATGCTAGGGCAGGTTTGTTTGATTATTATAAGCAACCTGAATTCGTTTGGTATACTTACACGAAGAGTCTAAGGAATTATTTAGAGGATTTTGTGATTTTCCTTGTTCAACTACTTCCCTAAGAATCGCAGCTTATTCCCGAGTGTGCCTAAGGTAGTCAGAGTGAGCTGTCCTATTGTTCAACAATCTAGGGGCTATTAGTTCCACATTAATCTTAAGCATTTCTGGAGCAATGGTGACAACATTATCAGTTAAATCTTTTCCTTTAAGTTTCTTTAATTCATTCTTGAGATCTGTAATGACCAAAACTTTTTCCTGAAGACTTGCATTTAAATCAGAGATTTCCATAGACTTTTGATTGACTTGATTAATTAAAGCATCACATTGTTCTTTTGATCGAACACGTGTTGGTTTGATCGAGTCATAAAGTTGCTTATAGGTCTGTTTCAAATGTTCATTCTCAGCAATAAGCTTTGACACCCTATGATCCAATTCAATATTTATTGTTTCAATCTCTCCTATGTCCTTCTTGACCTTATCCTCATTCATATTTCCACTTAAAGATTTAATTCTCTCTTTTAACTTCCTTATGACCGTGTCTTTTTCTTGTGACTGAGCTTTCAATTCATTTAATTCAAAGTATTGACCAAAATTTAGAGCACTTTGATTTGAAACAGAATTGTCCTTTTGAAAAATTTCCTGATTAAGTTGAGTATCAACTTCTAAAGAGATGCAATGTTTTTCAAGAGTTGTATAACTTCCGAACAGTTTATCATAAGTCTCTTTTTTAATGAAATCTTTTTTGTTGAGAAGCTTAGTCTCAAGTTTGAGACACTTTTTATATTCATGCATATTCACAGAAGCATTATCTACAGAATAATTCACAATAATGTTCACTATGTCTTTACTAGTGACTTGTTCCAGGAGTCGTTCGTTCTCATTTAAAACTTGATTCATTTTAACTTCAAACGTTTTGGAATCTAAATGATGTTGTTCCACAGCCTGTTCCATTTAATGAAAGACATTTTGGACTTCAGTAAGTTCATCAATTAAATATTGATCGAATGTATTGAATATGTCCTTCCATGCTTTTACAAATGGAATAATTCCATCCCTAAAACAAGCTTTTGTATGTTCAAATCCCCACGAGCCCTTAGTGATGGTTGTGGCCGTGGTTCTTTCTTTGATAACCACGTCAAAGCCAGCAAGATGGTGTTTAAGTTTCTTCAAACTCGTATTAACCATGCTGACTTTAGGAAGTTCTTTTGGAACCTCAACTTTGATGGGTCTACAAAAAGGACTAGGATCTGAAGAATTCATAGAATTCTAAGACCAAAAGGCTTGTTCAGCAGATAATTCAGTTTGTGGAACAAATTGTTTTTCAAAATCTTGAGAAAGTTGGTTGAGAACAACATAATCAACTGGTGTGGTATTAACTTTCTTTTCTAAAACCATTGGATCTTGTTGTTTTAAAACCAATTTTGAACGACTCTCTTCAGCAAGAATTAGGGCCTATTCGGATCAGGAATCACAATAGCACTAATACTTTTAATGACATTACCATCATAAAGCTTTGGTTTTCAAACTCTGAGCTTTCTTACAGATAGAAAGATTTGAAAACCTAGAGTTGTTTAGTGAATGGTCAAAGAAAAACTGTAGTTTTGTCAACATATGAACATTTATATGCTGTTGATTAGCACTTTTTATAAACCAATCTTATCTAGCTAGTTTGATCTTCTTTTTTTAAAGTAATTTCTCTATCAATGTTTCAGATTCTTCTTTCTTAAAATCATTTTTGAGAAGAGTAACTGTTTGCATTAAAGATTCTTTTTCTCTTAATTGTTCAGAAAGAGTTTGTTTAGGATGATTAATCTCGACAGACTGTTCACATGAATCTAAAATGCTATCTTTACTTTTTAAATCAACATTTTGTCCTTCTTTCAAAACTTTAACTTGTTCTTTATATCTTTCAAGCTCAGCAGATAAAGTATCATTGACACTTTTATTGTCCAGATTAATCTTGGTGCAATTAATTACTTGGCTTTTTAGTTGTTCTATCACAGATAATATCAGTGTATCTTGTTGTGCAGAGGAGTTTAAATTCTGAACAGCTGCCTGTTGTGATTCATGCACATACTGAGAATAAGGAATGATATTGCTATCACTGGTTATTTTAGTTTCTAAATAATTCACAACACTCGACTGTTCAGAAGACGGCCTCGCCTGCACACCTTGATTTATCATATTGTTATCCATATTATCAGGATTGTGTACCTCAGCGAGAACATATGAACCATAGTGAGATAAATTCACCATGAGAGCAACTTTAGTAGTGTTGAGTTCATCACAATCAGAGTCATATGCATCCAAATCACCAGCTTGATAAGTAGCATTGTGGGTAATGACTGTCTGTGTGGCTTGTCCTTCTGCAACTCCTGGATCTGCCAAAAATGCTAGATCTTCTTCATGTAGAATTTGACCATTTGCGTGAGCTTGTACCAACATCACTTTATCCTAAACCAAGTATTCATCCAATCCCTTGTTCTTTAGGTTAGTGGCTTGTTTGGACATATGTCCTTCCCCTTTGTAGTTGTAACAAATAACAGTCCTTTGTTTCTCAAAATTGCTTCCACTTGCTCCTGAAGTGTAGGTCCTAGTAGTACCCGTAGCAAAAGAAATTTGCCTCCCATGTATTGGTTGTAAAGTCACTCTTCCATCATATTATCTTGTGTTGTTGATCTGAGAAGTAACACGCCCCGGACCCTTATTCCGCTATGACCCAATTTGGGGGTGTTACACTACAAGTGTCACTCCTGGAATTAAATCAATTTGAAATTCTACTTGACGAACAGGAGGAAGGCCAGGTATATTTTCAGGAAAAACTTACAGGAATTCTCTGACTACCGGTATGTCTTCTAGTCGTTTCTCGTCCGACTTTTTTTCCATTATTTGGGCAATGAAAACTTGACATCCCCTTGATATATACCTTTCGGTTTTTATACAGGATATGAGATTTAGTCGGGTTTTACTTTGGTCACCTCGAATGATTAATGTTTCACCGTCGATGGGAATGTGGACGACTTTCTCGTCACAGATGATCCTAGCATGATACTTGGATAACCAATCCATACCAATGACGATGTTGAAACTACCAAGTTTAATCGGCATAAGATCAATTTTGAATAGTTAGTTTAACAAGGTCAGGATTGCACCCTGAATAATGGTGTTTATGCTTACTAAGTTTTCGTCAGCCATTTTGATATCATAAAAGGTATCTATTGTAATGGGTGGAATATTTAGCTTAGAGGCAAGAGATATGGATACAAAGCTTTTATCGGCTACAGAATCAAATAATACTCTAGCTAGATGTTGGTATAGAAGGAACATACCCGCGACTACGTTCGGGTTTTGATGAGCATTTATATCACTTAGCATGTAGGCTCTTCCTTGGGCATTGTTGTTGGTGGTCTTTTGGCACTGATTTGCATAATTCCATTTCTCTCCACAGGCATGGCAAGTAACTGTCACTGGTAGCAGATTACATCCAGTGGCTGGCCCTTTATTTCTGCAGTTCTTAGTCAGATAGCCCACCTTGTTGCAACTATTACACTTAACAGTGCAAGGTCCTGTGTAATGCAGAGTGCATTTCTTACACAAGAGACGGTTTCCAGTATATCTATTATTTTCAGTTGGGGTGGCAGCATAAGCCCTGAAGGTTTCCTGTCTTCTGTTCTGTTGTGGTTGGTGATTATTGTAGCGGTTGTTGGTGTTACGGTAGTTGTTGTTATTATCGTTGCGGTAGTTGTTGTTGTTGAAAGTTCTTCTGTCGTCAAACTTTCGTTTGTGATCACTTGATACTTGCACCGGAGTGTGCTTTGTTACCTGATCCATTAGCCTCTAGGCTATGTTAATGGCTTCCTCTAGAGTTTGAGGTTTAGAGGCGGTAACATTCCCTTCAATACTTCAAGGCAATCCCCCGATGAAAACTTCCATCATTTTCTCAGAATCTGGCACCATAGTGGGACACAAGGTTGCCAATTCCTGGAATCTTCTCACATATGTCTTGAGATCATTCCCCTTCACAGTCAGATGGTAAAATTCGTCTTCCATCTTCTGGACTTCAGTTCGGGGACAATACTTCTTTATCAAAAGCTTCTTGAATTCAACCCAGGTAATCTTGTAAGCTTCTTCTATCCTAATAGGCTAGGAAAAAGAATTCCACCAAGATAGAGCTTCTTCAGTTAAAGTACCAGTAGCAAACTTCACTTTGCAGTCTTCGTTACAGTTGCTACGGGAAAACACTGATTCAGTTCTTTCAAACTAGTGGATGAGACTAATAGCGCCTTCCGTACCTTTGAAGTTGATAGGTTGGCAGCTCATGAACTCTTTGTAGCTACATTGTCTTACCACAGGAGCTTCTCTTGGTCTGGTGGTATTAGCAGTATTTGCCATGTTAGCGGCTTGTGCTTCCAGAGCTGCGATAACACTGTCAGCAACTAGTTTCTTGATGGCAGCCTGAGTTATGGCTGGTGCTTCAGATGTTGATATCCTTTTGGGAGGCATTCTATCAACATAAGATAACACGTAATAAGAATGATATCACAAGTCTTAAAATGATTAAAGTTCAAAAATAAACATTGTCACAATAGTGATATCGAAATCATAGATAATTCATATCAAATAAGTATCTATGATTTATTTAGAAATCATGGTATGATTCATAACGATGGAGACAGGGATGATGATATAAGAGAAGTTGTTTTAGGATGGATATATCGGTATTATGAAACAACATGGTATAACGGGATTACCATTGTATTATATCATGAAAAACTTGCCATTGTACTGTACATAGTCAAAATTTAACAAGTGTTGATATTTATACCACACATCACGTGGCTAGGTTAAAAGCTATAACTAGTATCTAATCTAGTAGTTCGATGGTCCTTTCTGGCTGTTCTTGAGTTCATAGATTGCATTCAGAAGACTTTCCTTGTCTGCTTGGTGACGGACTTGGATTTCTTCGATGATTTGTTCTAGATTAGCAATCCTGAAGCAAGCCAGAGCAATCTTGTTGTTATTTCCCATTTGCTTTCTTTGAAGTTTAGCAATTTGAGTATGAGACTCTCGCAGTTCAGCTTCTAGATTGTCAAAATCTTGTTGTATGATCACCCGACCTTTTCTGAGACCTTCTATTTTGTCTTCTATGTGCTCAATGCGTTCGAGAGAGAGTTCATCCTGGTGATTCAGAATTTTCTTAATTTGCTCCTTGTGACGTTCCAGACTTATCTTACGAGAGCTTTCTCCCATCTCAAATTCTTGAGGTAGGGCAGAAGTAGAGGAGAATGATTGGTTATGGCCTTGTTTCTTAGGTGACAATAATTCCTCCGGAAGAAAGAATTCTTGAGGATTAAACATTGGAGATAGCATTGTAGATGGAGGCACAATAGTTGGTGGTGGAATAGGTGATTCTTTAGCATAGTATGCATGCATGACCTTCATATAGGGGTCATCATGAAAAAGTGAAAGAGTTGGTGAAGCTATTGGAACTAAACCAAATGAGTTATTTGAAGAGCTAGAATAAGTTTTTCCTGGTGAAGCTGGGACATAGTCCGGGGAAGCCGGGATATAGTCCGGAAAGTTAGAGGAAAAAGCATCCTCAATATCGGAAGTAGGATGGTTGGGAGAAGACATCACTCTGTTAACAACCCAGTGGTAAATAACATAAGTTATTTATATAATAGTATAATAGTTATGTATCTTTACATACTATTCAGGAGATGTAGTGGCACGGAGGACTTTCTTGGATGGAAAAAGAAAAGTAGTTATAGTTAAGGTTTCAACCTTGTTCTCTATAACCGTGGCTCTTGATACCAATCTATAACACCCCCATTTTTGACATATAGCAGCGGAAGCTAATCTGGGGTATTATTTCATAGTACAACAGTCATAATCATAGAAAACGACTCGAAAGAGACGTTTTTAAAAGATAAGTTATCATTCATTATTTCATCAGAGTTTTTACAAACAGAGGTCCCAAAATCTACATGAAAACATAAAGTTTGAATGATAACAGTTTAGCCATCTTCAAGTCCGTGCCACTCCATGCCATAAGATGTTCAGTTACCTGAGATAAACATGCTAAAAAGGTCATAACAAATGTTGAGTGAAATTCATAGGTTTATAATAAATAATGTGAATACAAGTCATCATAAGAGTGGGTTACGTTGTTACACACCCATAAGTGTCATAATTGCAATGAGTACAATTATTATGGAAAACAATATTATTGCATCTAAGCTCATGGCACTCAAACTAACTAGTGTATATATCAATAATGATATATATAATTACCCCGTGTAGGTAATTGCCATATACCTATGAGTTTCAAATATAGTGCGTTTGGTTACCTATCCGGCTAACACAAACGAGATTCGTCAATCCCAATAGGCCTATTCACAATATTCACGTTCACTCGCAAGTGATTAATGGTCCATGATGGTGGGGGTCTTTTGGCATAAAAGGGACTTAGACAACAGATGCAATAATATATCACAATAGTATACATTTAGAAAACACTTGTATTCATGGTTTATAGCATGTATCCCCCTCACGGGTTTATGAAATAGAAGATTTAAAAGTGAGGCTATAAACTCACCTTAACAGTATAGGGAAATCTGATTGATGGTAAAAGTATATCAAGTGAAAGTAACGGCTTTGTCACGTAACCTTGGGTGATATGTCAAGTCTTAGTGTGATAGTTTATGTTTCAAAACTTCATAAAGTTTAACGTATATCTTTGATTTATTAAATTATGGAAATATTGTATCGATGTTCAGGCTATCATAATCCAAAGGTCATGTAGTATCGTTTGAGGAGCCAGGACACTTTAAATCGTAATCCCAGCAAACTCGTCAAAATAAAAACTCAAATGAAACCCTTCATATGAAATTCCCTAGTAACGTGATACGATAAGATTTTAAGTTTCCTCAAAAGTTAGTTGATGATAAATTATGTTAAATATATAACGAAATAATGCGTCGCTTTATGATTAATAACGATAAATGTGTCGGGTTTTAATAAAATCGAGTTTTATAATATTAATATATATTTTTATAATTTATATAAAAGTATTATATTTTATATTTTTAAGTTTGCAAAATTAGCAATATATACCCTCGGTTTATAAACTTTTACAACTTTAGTCCTTTATATATAATTTAAACCTTTAACTTTGAAACTTGCCAAATAGGTCATTATAGTTATAACTTTAGAATAATGACATTTGCAGCCCCTTTAGTTATAAATTTCAAAAAGTTACGATATATACCCTTATGCATGGAAATATTTGCAAAACAAGTCCAAAAAGCCATGCAGGCTTATTTTAGGATTCCAAATGATATTTGCAGGTTATAGCTTATTAGAATAAGCGAAAATAAGATGTTCTAACATAACAAAAGTTTAGAAAAAGGATTCGTTAGCTAGAAAATCAAAACGGGTCGTTTTTAGGGTTTTAATAAAAAACACATGGGTTTGAGGATTCAAAGCTTCAAACAAGAGTTCATATATGATCTTAAGAATATTATGAACATTCTAATACATATTATAAGTTTATGGAACAATATCTAAGCTTACTTGAGTTAGAAATGGGTCGAAATAGGGTTTTTGGGTTCGTACGCCTAGTAACGAATTCAAGAGATCCTTTTTATTGATTCTTGGCTTCTATTCTAAGCTTAGGGATCTTATACTTCTTCCTTGGCTGAGCTAGAACTCCATTTGTGTATGTATTGAAGTTTTGAGGTATGATTTGAAATGTATGCATGTTTTAGCTATTTATAGGGTTGAAACACCCTTGGTGCCTAAGTTTTAGCTATGAAAGGTGTCAAGAGCTGTAGAGTGGTGATTAATAAGGGATATAGATGATTCATGGAAGCTATGGAGTGTAGCAATGCAAGGTGGAGGGTGTTATGGTAGTTTCGTATATAATGGAGGACAAGTAGGTGACAAGGCCAAACTTGGTGGCCAATTAGTGATGTAGGACAAAGGGAGGTGACAGAGGTGCTTGTAAGCTGCTTGGTTGAAGAAAGGTGATGTCTGAGGTGAATAGGGTGGTAGCTTCGGTTTTAAAATGGGTAAAATGGGTGTAAATGGGGTTATCGGGTTAAAATGGGTCGGTTTATGTTTTTTGGTGTTTAAATCGTTAGGTTTAGGATTTAAGGATAGTTTAGGTTAGGATTAATGTTAAGCTTAAGGTTTTGGGTGTAGGATTAAAGGTGTTAGGGCTAGTTTTATGGGTTTTGAGGTTTTAGTTTTAGGTTTAAAGTGAAATTTGGGTTTTAGGGTTTCGTTTAGGGTTTAGGGTTTTAGATTAGGTTTTAGAATGATTTAGGGATTAGTTTTAGGGTTTATAAGTCATGCATTAAGTGCTTGTACCTTGTGCTAATGTCTGGTGGTAAGAAACTAGAATGAATTTGGAGGTAAAATGACCTAGTTTAACTTTCTATTATGTATGCCTTTGATGTCACACCATATTTGTAATACTTCTACCCTTTTGGGTAGGGGCGTTACAAGTACAATCTTCCTAAGACTCAACATATTTACTCAGGTTGCGTGACGTGGCTGTTTACTATCATTTGCTATATCAACCTTCCCTGTTAAGATTGTGATAAGGTCGTCAGCTTTCATTTTGGAATATTTATTACATCTACATATCAGGTGAGTTCATAGCCTCGCTTTTCAATCTTTTGAATGTTTTATAAACCCGCGAGGGGGATACATGCTTGTTTACAAACTCTTTTGCATACTCGTTTATCTTATAACAATGTGATTACTTTTCAAAGACTTAATGAGTTCATAATCTCACATGCTTTATAAACCTGTGATATCTACTGTAAACCATGAATGCAAGTGTTCTCTAAACTATATGCTACCCTGATATATTATTGCCTAAATACATGAAAGTATCTCTTAGGGTAATAACTCCTAATATCTCTTTGGGTAGTATCTCCCAATATCTCTTTGGGTAATATCTCCCAATATCTCTTTGGATAGTAGATCGAAGTATCCCTTAGGGTAGTGACTCCTAATATATCTCCTGGTAAAGGTTCCCGGTTCTATTGAGTTTAAATATGTGATTCATAAGCTTAGGGCAATAATACTGTTTTCTATAATAATTATACTCATTGCAGTTATTACCACTTATGGGTGTATAACAACATAATTTCAACCATTTTATTATAAACCTATGAATTTCACTCAACCTTTGTGTTGACCCTTTTTATGCATGTTTATCTCAAGTAAATGAGCAACTTATGGCATGGAGTGGCATGGACTCGAAGATGGCTAAAACTTGTTATCATTCACATTTTATGTTTCTAGATTTTGGGACCTGCCTTTGTAAAACTCTGATTTGAAATGAATGATAACGTATTTTTTTAAACAAACGTCTCTTTTGGGTCGTTTTCTATGATTATGATTGTTGTTTCCATGAAGTAATACCCCAGATTAGCTTCCGCTGCTATATGTAAAAAAGGGGGTGTTACACTTTTTAGTGGTTTCATAGATTATTTCTGGTCCTGTAAGTTAAACATCTCTAACTTCAGCCCAGCAAACAGGTGATCTGCACTTTCGACCATAAAGTGCCTCAAATGGTGCTGCCTTGATACTGGCATGGTAACTGTTATTGTATGAGAATTCTACCAATGGTAAGTGTCTTTCCTATCTTTTTCCAAAATCTATAACACAGGCTCGAAGCATGTCTTCGAGTGCTTGAATGGTCCTTTCAATTTTTCCATTGGTTTCGGGATGATATGTCGTACTCATGTCTAATTGAGTACCCAAAGCACTTTGTAATGATTTCTAGAATCTAGGTGTGAAATGACTGTCACGATTCGAAATGATAGATATTGGCACTCCATGTCGGGAGACTATTTCTTTGATATATAACCTTGTAAGGGTTTCCATACTATCTGTCTCTCGGGTAGGGATGAAATGTGTGGATTTGGTAATGCAATCGACAATGACCCAGATTGTGTCATGTATGTTTGATGTTTTAGGCAGTTTTGTGATGAAATCCATTGTGATTCTTTCCCATTTCCACATAGGAATCTCCGGTTGTACCAGTAAGCCAGATGGCTTCTGACATTCTGCCTTAACTCTAGAACATGTTAAACATTTGCCAACATATTCAGCGATGATTGCCTTCATGTTAGGCCACCAATAGAGTTTCTTAAGATCCTGATACATCATGTCAGAACCCGGGTGAATGGAATATTTTGATTTATGGGACTCATGCATGATCAAGTCTCTCAGATTACCAAAGAGTGGTAACCAGCTTCGGTTCTTAATACAACGAGTTCCATCAGGACGTATTTCAAATGCTTTATCCATTCCTCGTAAGTTTTCAGCCTTGATGTTTTCTTCTTTGAGTGCTTCGGTTTGAGCTTTAAGAATTTGTGAGGGTAAGTTTGGATGAATGGTCATAACTAATGATCTAACTCGGAGTGGTTTGATTCGTTCCTTCCGGCTTAAGGCATCTGCTACAACATTTGCCTTTCCAGGATGGTAGCGAATTTCACAATCGTAATCTGCAAGCAATTCTAGCCAACGGCGTTGTCTCATGTTCAACTCTTTCTGATCAAGGATATGCTGAAGACTTTTATGATCAGTGAACACAGTACACTTTGTACCGTATAGGTAGTGTCTCCAAATTTTAAGAGCGAACACAACTGCTCCTAATTCGAGATCATGAGTGGTATAGTTTTCTTCATGAGGTTTGAGTTGTCGGGATGCATATGCAATAACTTTCTCTCTTTGCATTAACACCGCTCCCAGACCTTGATGGGATGCATCACAGTAAACAACAAAATCATCATTTCCTTCTGGTAATGCTAAGATTGGAGCTTCACATAGCTTCTGTTTTAGTAGTTGAAAAGCTGATTCTTGGTCTTCGCCCTAGATATACTTCTTATTTTTCTGGGTTAATTCAGTCAAAGACTTTGGCAAGTCCTAACAATTGACGTATTTCTGTGGGTGTAGTAGGAGATGTCCAATTCTTGACTGCTTCAATCTTGGCGGGGTCAACATGAAGTCCTTGACTATCAATTAAGTGTCCAAGAAATTGCACGATATGAATCCAGAAATCACACTTGGAGAACTTGGCATACAACTTCTCTTTCTTGAGTAATTCTAGGATTATTCTCAAATGATTTGCGTGCTCTTCTTTGTTACGAGAGTAGATAAGAATATCATCGATGAACACTATCACAAATTTGTCCAAGTATGGTTTACACACACGATTCATGAGATCCGTGAATACAGCAGGCGCGTTAGTTAAACCAAATGGCATCACTTGAAATTCATAGTGTCTGTATCCTGTTCTGAAAGCAGTCTTGGAAATATCATCATCCCTGACTCTTAGTTGATGATAGCCTGATCTTAATTCAGTCTTCGGGTAGACACTCGAACCTTGAAGTTGGTCAAATAAGTCATCAATCCTGGGTAATGGGTAACTATTCTTTACGGTAAGTTTATTCAACTCCCAGTAATCGATACACATTCTGAAAGATCTGTCTTTCTTTTTGACAAATAAGACAGGAGCTCCCCAGGGTGAAGTACATGTCGAATAAAACCTCGGTCTGCCAACTCTTGAAGTTGGTTAGATAGTTCCTGCATTTCTGAAGGATCTAATCTATAAGGTGCTCTGGCTACAGGTGTCGCTCCTAGAATTAAATCGATTTGAAATTCTACTTGACAAATGGGAGGAAGGCCAGGTAGATCTTCAAGAAAAACTTCTGGAAATTCTCTGACTACCGGTATGTCTTCTAGTCGTTTCTCGTCCGACTTCTTTTCCATTATTTGGGCTACGAAAACTTGACATCCCCTGGATATATACCTTTTGTTTTTTATACAGGATATGAGATTTAGTCGAGTTTTACTTCGATCACCTTGGATGATTAAAGTTTTACTGTCGATGGGAATATGGACGACTTTCTCGTCACATATGATCCTAGCATGATACTTGGATAACCAATCCATACCAATAACGACGTCGAATTTTGAAAGGTTAGTTTAACAAGGTCAGGATTGCACCCTGAATAACGGTGTTTGTGCTTACTAAGTTTTCGTCAGCCATTTCGATATTGTAAATGGTATCTATTGTAATGGGTGGAATATTTAGCTTAGAGGCAAGAGATATGGATACAAAGCTTTTATCGGCTCTAGAATAAAATAATACTCTAGCTAGATGTTGGTTTAGAAGAAACATACCCGTGACTACGTTTGGGTCTTGATGAGCATTCCTATCCCTTAGCATGTAGGCTCTTCCCTAGGCATTGTTGTTGGTGGTCTTTTGGCACTGATTTGCATAATGCCCTTTCTCTCCACAGGCATGACAAGTAATTATCACTAGTAGTAGATTACTTCCAGTGGCTGGCCCTTTGTTTTTGCAGTTCTTAGTTAGATGGCCTACCTTGTTGCAAATATTACACTTAATAGTGCAAGGTCCTGTGTGATGCAGAGTGCATTTCTTACATAAGGGACGATTTCCAGTATATCCATTATTTTTAGTTGGGGTGGCAGCATAAGCCCTGAAGGTTTCCTGTCTTCTGTTCTGTTGTGGTTGGTGATTATTGTAGCGGTTGTTGGTGTTACAGTAGTTGTTGTTATTATCGTTGCGGTAGTTGTTGTTGTTGAAAGTTCTTCTGTCAAACTTTCGTTTGTAATCACTTGATACTTGCACCGGAGTGTTCTTTGTTACCTGATCCATTAGCCTCTGGGCTATGTTAATGGCTTCTTCTAAAGTTTGAGGTTTAGAGGTGGTAACATTCCCTTCAATACTTCGAGGCAATCCCCCGATGAAAACTTCCATCATTTTCCCAGAATCTGGCACCATAGTGGGACACAAGGTTTCTAATTCCTGGAATCTTCTCACATACATCTTGAGATCACTTCCCTTCACAGTCAGATGGTAAAATTCATCTTTTATCTTCTGGACCTTAGTTTGGGGACAATATTTCTTTATCAACAGCTTCTTGAATTCAACCGAGGTAATCTCGTAAGCTTATTCTATCCCAATAGGTTGGGCAAAAGAATTCCACCAAGATAGAGCTTCTTCAGTTACAGTACCAGTAGCAAACTTCACCTTGCAGTCTTCGGTACAGTTGCTACGGGAAAATACTGATTCAGTTCTTTCAAACTAGCGGATGAGACCAATAGCGCCTTCCGCACCTTTGAAGTTGATAGGTTGGCAGCTCATGAACTCTTTGTAGCTACATTGTCTTGCCACAGGAGCTTTTCTTGGTCTGGTGGTATTATCAGTATTTGCCATGTTAGCGGCTTGTGCTTTCAGAGCTGTGGTAACACTGTCAGCAACTAGTTTCCTGATGGCAGCCTAAGTCATGACTGGTGCTTCAGATGTTGACATCCTTTTGGGAGGCATTCTATCAACATAAGATAACACATAATAAGAATGATATCACAAGTCTTAAAATGATTAAAAATGCAATGCTTATTTTTGAACTTTAAGCATTTTTAACAATGGTGATATTGAAAGCATAGATAATAAGTATCTACGATTCATTTAGAAGTAATGGTATGATTCATAATGATGATGACGGAGATGCCGATGCAAGAGAGATAAGTCGGTATTATGAAAAAATTCAGAAAAACACTAGAACTTATTCTAAAGGTTTAGGAAGAAAAATGGGATTCATAGCTTATTCCAATAAGCTGTGAAAATTTAATTAAGCAAATAAGTCAAAACTGAAAATGAGTATTAATAATAAATGGTGCAAAGGTCTTATGAAAAAGTCCCAAGGGCGCAGTGGTTGAGGTGTTGGTGTTGTGTAAGGGAGGTCAAAGGTTCGAACCATGTGACTTCCTTTTTTGAAAACTTATTTTTTTTTTATTTTCTTTTTGAAAAAACTAAAGAACAAGCTAAAATGAGCAACTTTAATAAAGAGCTTTTCACCAGAACTTAAAAATAAGCTAGAAAAAAAGCTTAACAAAAATGACAGATGTTCATTTTAAGACTTTGATATTTTAAGCTAAACTGATTGGGATTCTGGATTAAATAAGCAAATAAGAAAAGCAAAAAAGCTTAAACAGACTTAAAGCTAAACCTAATAAGCACATATGACTATGAAATAAGCAAAAAGAATAAGCTAAAAACCACTAAAAGACAATAATACAGCCGACTCTAAAACTGTACTTAAAGGACTTTATAACTACTTTCAAGCTAAACTAAAAGACTAATAAGCTTTTGGAAATAAAATCTAAAACCTAAAAACAGATTAAGTCCTAGACTAAATAAGCACTTAAGACTACAAATAAGCAAAGAAAACAAGCTGAATAACTATTAAGACAGCAGACAAAAAGAGAGTTTGAAAAGATTTTTGACAAATTTAAGCTAAGCTAAAGAACCAATAAGCACATAAAATAAACTAGAAACTAAAAACAGACTAAGTCTAAAACTCAAATGACACCAATAAGATAAATTTAAGCAAACAAACTAAAGAAATAAGCTAGAAAAGAAAATTGAAAAAGATAGATTCTACTTACTTATTTTTGGCTTTTTTATGATAAAATGACTTTTTATATCTTTAACTGTAAGACTCTAAAATGCTTTTGACATACTAACAACTTTAAACAGATTGAGCACAAGCTACTATAAGCTAATTCCAATAAAAACTAACCTAAATTAAGATGTAAGTTTTCCTTAATTGGTCTGCATATCCTAAACTCTTAAGGACACACATAGACTTTGAGCTAAAAAGTTTAAAAACTTATTCCTAAACTGCAGACTTAAAACAGAATGACAATGATGCATATTAAACTCATTTTGAACACAAAATCATTACACCAAACAAATTTTCAAATAACTCAACTTAAGAACAATTTTGGAAACCTTACAATATAACAGATTAGGACTTTAGATAACTCAAACTACAAAACTCAACTAAACCTACTTCTAGCTTATTAAAACTATCTTTTAGATCAAATTAAAGCTAATGAAAACTGATTTGAGATCCTAAGACAGATTATACCCTATTTGATCCATTTAACAACCTTGACCCAAACACCCCTTTAAAATCTGAAAATCCATTTCTAAGCTAAAACAGACCCAAATAAGCTATTATTATTAAGAACGGATGATGAACTAACAAAACTAAGGACAAATAAGCATAAATCTCATAGAAATAAGCACTAATAAATAAGCTAAACCAATAAGCAATTTAGACTAAAACTGAATGGACTTTATTAAAACTTAACTTTAGCTAATCTAAACTACAAACTTAACACATTTAGCAATCATTAGACAGAATAAGCACAATTAAGCATAGAATAAGCACAAATAAGCAGATTGATAAGCTAAACAGAAGATAAGCTAAATTGAATAAAAGAGAACATGTACCTTGATCCCAACTAAAAAGGGATATAAATACTGCT
>BQNB010098931.1:7542-25045 GCA_026074375.1 Tanacetum coccineum
AAATAAAGGGAGAAATGTAATTAAAATGTGATTTTGAAAATAATAAGTGATCTAAACGACTCAAAGTGCTTTATACTCTTTGGAAAAGGTTTTATGGTTATGATCTTATACCCAACAACATCTTAATTCATGATGATTATGAAGTCATAAGGTGGTTAAGTTAGGTACTAGTCCTATGATCCAACCAGAACTGGAGGGATCTACCCAAGGACAATCCATACTTAGAAATAGCCGTCCTTAGGTATGATTGGAGATAAATAAGAATAAGGGAATAATGCCGACTAAGATTGAGCTAACACTGGAACAATCACAACAAGGTGTTAGAAATGACGTCTTGGTAAGCATTGAAGGGGTTGAGGAATTAAAAAGAAATGTATGGATAAAGGGTGAAAATAAAGCAGCCCTCCACACACTTTAGGCAGAAACCGGGTTAATACATAATCTATTAGATTCACAAAGATAAATTCTGATATTAAAGACAAGACATCATGGACCCAGTGATGCATTGCACAACCCTTCCTAGCCATTTAAGTTTCTCTCAACAGATACTTGTCTTATTTGTCACGGAGATCAAAACGACTTCTATTAACTTTCTTACTCTGAGTTAGTTGATATTGAATAAGTGGCAGTCTGCTCCAGCCTCCGATTACTAAAACCAAAATGCACTAATTGAGTCTAGAGCCAAGAGATCAATAAATAAATCTCATTAGGACACATTCCATGACAAACACTTTTTGAACACCATTAAGTTCACAAGCTGTTAACAAGAGTCCTACGCATTATCTTTGTGATTTTTCCAAAACATTAAGAGTGATACTCTTTAGTATTCACATTGACGAATGGAAATCCTTCCAGTGTCAACATCAAACAACACTGCGGTAGGTGACTTGCGGAGATTCTATATGAATCAAGCTTGTGTTAATTGGATATCAATTTTGGTCCAGTAAATGAATTTACTACTCAATAAGAAAGATAGTTATCTGATTCACTCTTACCGTGTTGTCTGCTTTGAGACATTCCGGTAATGAGAACAAGCAAGTACGGTGAATCTAATGCATCTGCGTTAAAGGATCTAACACTTTGAGCTGGAAACCCTGTTAAGGAGATTCTTTTTAAATTGAATCTACTTGGTTACAAGTACAATATTTATACTATAAAACGGTCCTCACGAAACCAAAGGTTAACGCTACCGAACTTCGATGAATGACAAAGCCATATTCGTCCATGTTTGTTTATTACTAACCTTTTAAAATGCAAATTTAAACGACGGTGTAGCATCCTCATTCTAACAGAGTCAGATTCATTACCACATGCTCATGCTTAAATTACAAAGACATACTATTGGCATCAAGATTCAAGAATCAAGAAAGCTCAAACTTAAAAACAAAGACTTCCGCAAACTCTGATATACAAGCTCTTCCTTTAAGATATCATGTCTATCAATGGAGATTGTTAGCAAGCTTTCAAAATGATGCAAAGTATGAACATGTTGGTCAAGACACAAGATTGCAAGAAGGGAAAGATTTAAAGATCTCGGAATTAAAGACAAAGTCGAAAGACAATGACAAAGGCTCAAGATCAAAGATTACAAAGCATGAAGGAACAAGCCTACAACATAATAAAGACCAAAGATTCAAGAACTCAACGACAAAGCAATCTTAACAAGTTTAAGAAACAAGATTCAAGATCTTACCTCAAGAATTCAAAGACTACACATTAGGGGAAATTGTTAGCCTCATATATGTCTGTGAACATGGAAGCTCAGAATCTACAGGAAACCTCACTTTAAGGGAGATTGTTAGCCTCAAAATATTAAGTCGAACAAGGAAGCTTGGCTACTAATTATGGAAGCTTGGTCTTTATAAAATATATGTTGTAATAGGCTAAGTTACAGGTATCAGGCTCGTTAGTCAATCTAATATTTTACTTGTAATGGGCTTAAGCCCAACCAAAACCTGAGCCTGGCCCATGTTACAATCCTAGGCCTCCAAGTATTAGCTAGGTAGTATAAATACCCCTTCTTTACAATGGAGAAGGGTTGGTTGTTCATTTGTATGTGTAAGACTCATTTGTATCAATCCACCATCTATTTTTTCTCTCTACTTTCCTTTATTACTTCCTTCTCCTTTTTTTCATTTAGTTCGTGTACTAAGGTTACGTAAGTGAAGTGATTTCTTGGTTCCTACATATATCTCTAACCCACATGAATGCATACAAACTCTTGATATAAGTGCAGGTACTCTTAATTTAGATATAGGCACATCATACAATGTCAATAAGGATAATATAAGAGTTTGGCTGCTAAAAAGGCTAATGTCTAAGAATCAAATATGCAGATAACACTTTAGGCCCTGGTCCTCAATGATAAATGACTTCTAAGTAGTTCCGCTTAGAACTAGGTTTTAAAGAAAAGAAAGGTGTACGCTTTATCTTCAAAAAAAGAGAAATCTTCTTATTTTTGACCATTCCCATCAACAATTTTCATATTTTCCCATGCTCGTTCAGTCATCAAGTGGATCAATGTACATTAGCTTGTATTTTAATTCATTTGTTTAATCAAAAATGGCTCACATATGCAATTTTTGAAGGGAAGAATATTGAATAAAATGTGATCAATATGGTTTAACTTGGTCTCTCAATGTGTATCAAATGGTTATATGGCTTCTAAACAATTCGGTTCAGGACCCGAGCCTCAATTGTTGACTCCTAGATTGAGCAGTTTAGGACTCGTGCAAAACCCTCTTTCTCCAACACCTTATGTACCACCAACAAAGAAGGACTGGGATATTTTGTTTCAACCGATGTTTGATAAATACTTTAATCCTCCACCTAGTGTTGCTTCTCCATTTCCTGCAGTTGTTACTCCAGAACCTGCTAATCCAACCAGTACACCTTCTTCGACTTCCATTGATCAACATGCACCATCTCTAAGTACTTCAGAATCCCCTCAAGTATCCCAATCCCCAGTTATTCCTTCTGGTGTTGAAGAACAGTTTCACGATACTGAACTTGCCCATTTAGATAATGATCCCTTCTTTGGTGTTCTAATTCCAAAACCAAATTATAAAGAATGTTGGGAATTATATTTTGAGTTGATAAGATAAAACACGAATGAAACAAGATGGAAACATGAAGGACCAAAGTTGTAGTCAAAGTATACTACAAAAGATAAGAATTAAAAGATTTGGTCAAAAATAATGATTGAATAACTGATTGATTTTATCATTATTATCATTATTAGTTTCCATGTAAACCTTGAGTCCTTATACTATAAAAGGAGGTCTAAGGTAAATAGTTTTCAGTGTCCATCATAGTTAGATCTCTCCAATGAGAGTCTAATAGTTAGCTTATTAGTTTATGTAATAGTTCATAGTCGACTAATTAAAGTCGAATAGTATATAGTTTATGAATAAAAACCTTGTTCATAACATTGTTGTTTTTAATTGTTATTTTGTTGCGTGATCAATGTTATGATATCCTAGAAGGGTAAAACGATCTATGAAGCCTACAATTGGGTTTTTACAGTTGGTATCAGAGCGGGTTACTCTTGATATCTAGGGTTTATACAAGGTTTGTGTGTCATTTTTATGAAGAAAAGATGTTCGTATTAGTTTTCGGTGAAGAGGCGAATTCGGTGACACTAGGGTTTTTATAAACCCTAATTCAGTAAGTAGAAACGTTTGTTTTTCATCATGTGTTGTTGAATGAATTCATTATGCTGTCATGGATTATTTAGTTGTGGTCATGATGGTTGATGATTAAACGACAAAGAAAGAAACAAGAGGCCTGGATTGAATATAGATACTGGTTTATGATGTTTGAAGATGACATAAGCAGGTTCATTCATGGTGTTTTTACATCAGATAAGGATGGATATTGGTGTTTTTTATGGAAATAGTTATGGACCACGTGACTTAAGGAATGAATTAAGGGAATGGAATATAAAACCCTAACTTGTAGGGTTAATGGAGTATGTGGATTTGGTGTGCGAATTTTTGGGATTCGCTAAAATGAGAATTGTGATTTATTCCCTTAATAAATTCGTGGAGGTTAAGAGGCATATTTGGTATGGTTTTTAAAGTCCTAACTTGTTGGTATATATGGATCCTTATTGATAGGGATTATTTTGTTTCCATATATATTTGGATGTTATTTTAATGAGAGCAGACTTGGGATTTGATTAATATTGCTTGTATGTGTGGTCAATACTGCCATGTTTGAGTTAATACTGGTAGTTATTGAGTTAATTCTGCTTACCCAAGGTTAATACTAGTCATACGTTTTTAATACTGGTCGCTTCGTGGTTAATACTGCTCCTTCATGGTTAATTCTGCTAGTGTTAAGCGACAGTACAGTAACAAATTTTGTGTCACTAAAGGGTATGGAAGGAAGGAGCATGGGCCTTTGTGACAGTTTTGCAACAGATTTGTGACAAGTTAGTGACATGATAGTGACAGCTTTGGGACAGAAAAAGTGTTGCTATTTGGTTTGAATGTTAATTCTGCTAGCATTACTCAGTTAAGTCTGCTAGGCTTATGGTTAATTCTGCTAGCTTTGTCCGATATGGGACAACACGGACGCGTTTGGATCTCGAACAATGATGAAATAGTGGCTCGTTTTTGGGATTATTTTGAAGAAAATTGGTTATTGCCTATTTGATGTTGTAGTTGGGTTTCACAGGTGCGTGTCTTATCATATCTTAAAGTATAGTTTTGCAGGCTATGACTTTTAAAGATAACTTGTTTGTGCTTAATTGTTGGTGACGAAGACTTGATGAATCTAGCAAAGGTGTACGATCTACCTTATGATGCTTACTACGTACATTTGCTATCACTTTAAGGAGTTACGTTGTTGTGCTCAGTGTCTCATTTTATAGGATAAATGAGGATTTTGTCAAGAGATTGCGATCTACTTATATTTTGGTCTTGGTATAAGTTTGACGTCATGTGAATAGTGCAAGACATAAGACACAAGTTTGGGAAATTCTACTTCTTCAACATATGGGTTATACTCATTTTTCTTCATCAATAATTACCACTTGGAGCCTACTGAGTTCGAGATTCAAGAGATGGTTAGCATACTTTCAGGGGAAGCTTATTGTTAACATGTTTAACCATCTACATGTACCACTTGAGGGGAAGTGTTCACAAGTTGCTTATCTACAGAAGACCCCTATTTGATGATGACAAAAAGGGGAAGAAGATTTGATGATTTGCAGCTTGATGATTCTTGGTGGTATAGCATGAATTAAGGGGAAGTTTCATTCGTATATCAACTTCAGGGGAAGTTCGTGCTTATTGGGTTTTGTCATTATCAACTAGGGGAAGATTGTTGGGAATTATATTTTGAGTTGATAAGACAAAACACGAATGAAACAAGATGGAAACATGAAGGACCAAAGTTGTAGTCAAAGAATACTACAAAAGATAAGAATTGAAAGATTTGGTCAAAGATAATGATTGAATAACTGATTGATTTTATCATTATTATCATTATTAGTTTCCATGTAAACCTTGACTCCTTATACTATAAAAGGAGGTCTAAGGTAAATAGTTTTTGGTATCCATCATAGTTAGATCTCTCCAATGAGAGTCTAATAGTTAGCTTATTAGTTTATGTAATAGTTCATAGTCGACTGATTAAAGTCGAATAGTATATAGTTTATGAATAAAAACCTTGTTCATAACATTGTTGTTCTTAATTGTTATTCTGCTGCGTGATCAATGTTATGATATCCTAGATGGGCAAAACGATCTATGAAGCCTACAATTAGGTTTTTACATTAAGAATATCAATGGCTTCTTGGCCATGAACACACCGCCGGATGACTTGATCCGCACAGATTTTAAACAAATAGGGGTCATCCCAAAAGTAATGCTTCACGTCTTTGAGGAATTTGTTCTTTTGTTGGGATGACATCGCTTTCACAACAAAGTTCCTCGCATGGTAATTAGCAAAATCGGCAAACCATAGGGTACTAGAATCACCACGAAAAGATACCATACTAAGTGTTTCGAGAGGAAATGTTTCATTTATTTCCTTTTTATCGAGCACTCCTCATCACAGTCGAACATTCCCTCACCACTGGCCTTTCTTTTTTTTCTCAGCCTCACTCCCGCACTTCCCGTCGAACCAGGGGAAGAGATCACACGCTTATCTCTTCTACCCATGGGACTATCTTGCGCCAATTTCTCATTCTTCTCAGTATCTATTTTGGTCCCCTCTTGTATATTTTGTTGTTTATTTTTATTTACCACATACTTTTTATTTAATCCCTTATAACCTCGTCCAATATATTTATCAGTTGGGCCTACTGAATTAAACTCTTTTGTGTAACCCACCTCTATATTGTCCAGCCCAGTTGACACTTCCAAATTTGCATCCAAAGCAGGCCTACTCCCATCGTTAATGCACCTGTTACCGATATCCCCAAGCGTGTTACCATTATTAGTCTTACTCTCCCGGATATTTTTGTAATTTGTTGTCTCCTTCTACATTGAAATCATCCATTTTGTCTTTTCCCTTTTTCTTTTCTTTAAATTCCCCAACGAGTCATCTTAGTTCCCCATGACCCCCCGTCCTTTGGACTACCATCTCGCGTTCAAACGTGTCTTTCCCTTGATTCCCGAAAAACTTGACTCTTCATCTTTACCACCGTTTCGCTCACCAAAACCCGCTGCTAACCCACCACCTCCATCATATATTAACTTATAATCGTCGTCTCCCTTGTCCCCACAAGACATATCTCCTTTACTATTTGATTCCGCCTCCCCACCACCTTCCTCGTTATCTACCTGCATATCATTATCATCCTCAAGACCAGCCGCCTTTTTCTCAGACCTTTGACTATTACCAGCCTCCTGAATATTCATATTAAAAATGTCCCTAATTTCCTCAACAACACTTACTTTGTGGTATTTCCCATCCACAATCACGTTGAGGGTTAACTAATCAAACCTTTGTTGATGGTAAGGATCTGTACTCTACCATAAACCAAGTTTTGGTTCCCTTCTAGCCTACAATTATGCGTTGCTGTTATCCCAAGACTTTAACCCATATCACAACTAATAAGCCATACCAAATAAGCAAATAAGCTAAAAAGAGAGAAAGGAAAAATGGAAGATTTATTAGAGAGAGAAAGTGAGGTGGATGATCTTTTCACAATATGAAAACTCATACATAAAATTGACCGACCACCCTCTCCATTGTTGGAGAGTGGTCCTTTCATACCCTATGCCTTCACTTAAGATGCATGGGCTTTCTATGGGCCGGGTTTGGCTTCTCATGGGCTTTGAGCCCTTTACATGGACATTACTAGTTTATATTCCAAGCCCATTTAACCCGACTAGCCTATTACTTAACAAGACTAATTATGACTATAAAGACTGATAACATTCTTGTTCGACTTATATAAAATCAAGACTAACAATCTCCCCCAATGTTTAGGTCTTCTTAGATCTCCCTAACGTTGACGTTCTTTGATGGAGGTTATCTTGATTTGACTTTATCTTCCCTACTGTTGAAGATATGACGTTTGAGCTTTGCCTTATTTTGGTCTTGTATTGTTTGTAATGGCTTTGTTCATTCATGCCTCGTGATTTTGATCTTGAGCCTTTATCTTTTGACTTTGAGTTCTTGAGATCTTTATCTTACATCATCTCATTGACTTGAATCATCTTGATTTGACGTTCTCGATCATCTTATGCTCTTGACCAACATGCTCATTTCTTTGTTACATTTCTTGTTTGAATTTTATGTTATAAGTTAACTATTGTTCCTAATAGACGATTCTTTATTTGACTTTGAGGCTCTTTGATGGTTGGGAAGTTTAGAGTCAACGATCTTAATGTTGTACGATTGACTTTGAAAGCTTGAGTATGTGCATGTGGTTTATGAATCCGACTTCGCTGGAATAAGGCTGTAACACCGTCGTCTAAACCTGAAATAAGACAGTTAGCAATAAGATGGAATATGGCTTTGTCATAGTCTTGAGTTCGGTTGCTTTAACCTTGGTATTCTCGTTTTATAGTATAAAATTACTACTACATCATGATCAGGTAGATTCAAAGAATCTCTTTGATAGGGTTTCCAGCTCAAAGTGTAGGATCTTTAACATAGGTGTATTAGATTCAACATGCTTGCTAGTTCTCATTACCAGAACATCTCAAAACAGACAACACGGTAAGAGTGAATCAGATAGTTACTATCTTTCTGATTAAGTCGTCAATTCATTTTACTAGAACAAGTTTGATTCACATAGAATCGCACCATCGTTTCTTTCCAGTTGACACAAGCTTGATTCATATAGAATCCTGAAGTCACCTACCAGGAGCTTGTTTGATGTTGGCTCAAGCAGGATTTCCATCTTCACTGTGAATACTTAAGTATCACTCGGATGTTCTGGCAGAATCTCAAGGATAATGCGTAGGACTCATTGTTACAACTTGTGAACTTTATTGTGTTCAACAAGTCTATTTTGAAAATTGTGTCCTAATGAAGATTATAAATTTGATCTCTTTGGCTTGCTTGATTGTGCACTTGGTTTTTAGTATCGAATGCTGGAGCCAAGACTGCCACCTATTCAATATCAACAATCTCGGAGTGAGTTGTCAATAGATATCAGTGTGTATCTCCGTGACAAAATGAGACAAGTTTTTCTTTTGAGAGAAACCCGGGAATGGTCTGGGAAGGGTTGTTCATTGCATCACTGGAGTCATGAGTTGTCTTCAATCATCAACAATCATCATTGTGATTTTGATAGATTATGTATTGACCCGGTTTCTGCCTAAGTTGTGTGGAGGGCTTCTTTCTTTTCACCCTTTATCCATACATTTCTTTTTAATTCTTCAACCCATTCAATGCTTACCAAGACGTCATTACTAACACCTTGTTGTGATGTGCTCCAGTTGCTAGCTCTTTAGTCAACTATTTTCCCTCTTATACATCAATCTTCTCCAAGCATACATAGGACTGCTATTTCTAAACTATGGATGTCTTGGTAAGATCCTCCGGTTCTGGTTGGATCGTAGGACTTATTCCTAACCTAACCACCTTATGACTTCAGAATCGTCGTGAAATTAATAGGTTGTTGGGTATAGAGATCGAACCATAAAACCATTTTCTGACATTGTTATTTTCAAATACTCCCCCTACACATGTGCTCCGAGATTCGAAATTGTTTAGCACATGAAGGAAAGAGTTGCACTTAGAGTCTTAAAGATCACATTCTTCTATATCATATTTTAATCATATTTTCTCCCTTTATTTTAAATAATAAAACGTTTAGTATTTGAAATACCAATTGATTAAAATTTGACATGAAAAAATCCATGGGGAGAAAAGTTATACCACGATATTGCATGAATTCAATTTCCGATAGCCCCCTTCAACAGTATATATAGGATACCAATATTTATTAAAACTTGACATTTGAAGGAAAAATTAATATGACACCACAAAATGTTGGAAGACGGAGTTAGACGCCTTAGTGAACAATGTATATTATTAATTGACATTATAAGTTTCCACATTTTAATTTCACAAAATGTGTTTGGATACATAAAATTGACATTTATGAGATGTACCCAACACATTAAAAGGCTTTGTTTTAAAAAGCTCCCCCTCAGAAATTGATTCACATAAAATGACATTCTACGTACTACAATTCTTTTAAAACTTATTCGAGGAAGGGAGTGTTGAACACACAATTTTAACAAATACCACTTTTTATGGAAAAATACCACAAATTATATTGTAGACAATTTGACATTGAAAGTTCTTTTTGAAAATTGTGTTCAACGATTTTAAAAAACATGATAGAAGACTTCTCTTCTATTTTAGAGTAAGCGCACTGAAACGTACACTTCCCTATTACATTCGGGTCCGAGTTATGCACTGATGTGTACATAAGTCATAGAGAAAATTAGAAATGACATGTTTTGAAAGCATTTGAAACTCTTGCTCGAACTTCATTTACACGCCCGTGTCGATGTTAATCAACATTTCTAGGTACGTAAATGTTATCGATTCCAAGAGACATGTCGAGAAGATTCTTTTTGGTATTTTTGAAATTTTCTGATTTTATATTTTGTTTTTATAGATTTTATATTTTTCTATTTTCTTTTTGTTGGTTTTATATTTTTGTATTTTCATTTTTCAAAAATATTTATAGATCAAAATAAAGAGAAAAAAATAAATATACAAACCCCCTGAAGTTTTTCATCAGAAGTGACATTGTTGCTAGAGTATTTGAAGTTGTGAAGTTGTAATCCGGTTGTTGTTGAAGTTTAAGGTGCATCAGCAGTAGTAACAGCGAAAGACTTTGAAACAACTTGATTTACTTCATAGAGATATTCGTCGAACAAAGGACCGAATAGACTTTCCAACTCTATCATATCTGTTGTAGGAACTTTTGTTGACATTGTGGTGCGAGGCTTGAACCGTTTTGTTCAAACATCATCTTTGACATTTAGGTTCGAGGCTTGAACTGATGTGTTCAAACGTCATCTTTGATATTTAGGATCGAGGCATGAACGGAGTGTTCAAACGTCATTTAGAGAGAGAAAGGAAAAATGGAAGATTTATTAGAGAGAGAAAGTAGAGGTGGATGATCTTTTACACATATGAAAACACACACATAAAATGACCAACACCCTCTCCATGTGTGGAGAGGGTCCTTTTATACCCTATGCCTTCACTTAAGGTGCATGGGCTTTCTATGAGCCGGGTTTGGCTTCTCATGGGCTTTGAGCCCTTTACATGGACATTACTAGTTTATATTCCAAGCCCATTTAACCCGACTAGCCTATTACTTAACAAGACTAATTACGACTATTAAGACCGATAACATTCTTGTTCGATTATATAAATTAAGGCTAACAATTGCCAAATTTGTCCCATCAAAGCCGCAATTCTTTTTTGAATGTAGCCTTCTACCCCAAACACGTGTCGGAACCCCAAGAATGTTGATCCAAGTATAAATTAAGTGTTTATACTAAATGTCATGCAAAAGTAAAATTTTAAGATATTGTGTATTAAGTTAAACACAAATAAATGATAAACAAAGTTGAAGGATGAAAATTGAAAATATGAAAAGAATAGTTACTACTTACTAGTATTCATTACTCCGTGCTATTTGACACTAGTATTTTTCGTTAAGTATGTAATATTGATCACAAATGCAAATACGTTTTTACTACTTTCTGTCATAAACATAACGACTCTCATTATCATACGCACACACACTTTAATTTCTAATATATAAACTGACCTGCCAAGACACGTATCTACATGCAAGCAATATTACAGAACGTCTCAATAAATAATGTCTCGATGTAGTCATGTGTACAAGTGGACATCGAACTTTGATGCGATGATAAATCAAGATTTGAGATCATGTTAATCTCCTACATATCCTATTTTTTTTTTTGAACGGCAAATGGAATTTTATTAAAAAATGCTAGAAAGAAACTAGTAGACGATATACACGCAAAAACGATCCAACAAACAAAGAACGAAAAGGAACAGAAAAACTCTAACGAAACGAACTCGCAAAACAACCAAAGGCTATTAGAATAAGAAAGATCCCACCATGGCGCCAACTGAATTAACTCCCATGAACGAAACCGAACACCCGAGGCATCATACCAAAAAGCGATCTAACCGGCATCCTTTGTTTGTCACGATAAGGCATTATGAAGAAGAATAGCTTCTTTAACGTTGTCATAATAACTCCAAATCTGAAGATCGCTAGGAAAATAATCTTTCCACGAACGTAGTTGCGCGAGAGAGAACAACCCGTGTATATTTCCATTGGGGTCTCTATAGCTCCATCGTTTATCAGAATCTATCTCGTCACTAGTTAGAGGACCAATATAATCAATCCACGAAGAACCAGACTCAACAGCAATATTTAAATCATTACCCGGGGGTGTAGATGGAGGCGCAATGATGGAGTCTTTTTCAGGAGCAATAACTGGCGTAACATCCTCATTATCATCAGTGGTAACATTACCACAATCACCCTGAGAATGAACTCCAAGAATCTCACCAGCATCATCTTCCAAATTCTTTTCCATGCAATCCTTAATACACCCATCATTATACAAGACCGAATCATCACGAATCTCGCCTTCTTCAAAGGAGTCCACAAGATCACTTTCCACCCCACGAACATCCTCCTCTCGCAAAACCCGACTAGAAGGCGACACCGAATCATTGTTAACATTCTTAGGGGAATCTGAATCACAACTATCGACATCCAAATGCTCCTCATTTTCCAAACTTTCATCCAAACTAGGACCCTCTGCATCCTTCCTTTCCAGAGGATTAGACTCGGAATTGACCTCCATCGATTCAATATTGGGCGCCCAATATGCAAACTCAGTAGCGATAATACGATAAGTCCGATTACGATATGAAACTATAAAGGAATCTATCACACGATGTAAAGACTCTGTAAGGACACAAACCTTCCCATGAGACATTGGACCATCACTTACCATATCCGTAAACACGTTGCTTCCCCACCGACCACCCAACTTCTTATAAACCTCTGGAGCCCATGATGCCAATGGCAGACCCACCAGGTCTATCCAAACACATCTTTCATCTGGAATAAAATCGTGAGAAACATCTTTGAACTCCAAAAATATCTCTTTTAATGCCTTTGAAGTCTTGACGCTTTCCACTTGATCCATAGAGTCGAACTCCAACCAAACCCAACGTCCCCCAACATATCTAAGACCAACATCATCGAATCCCTCAGAAGACATATGTTTTAGAAGTATTGTATTTTATTACTTCCTTTAAAATGCTCTATAGCACATATAAAGTACGATCAAACTTTTTTGTTCATCCAAATACTTGAAAGGGCTTCAATGTTGTTAGCTAAGAGCATAAATCGAACAGTTTCAGGGAACAAACACATATTGAAAAGATAAATAGATAAAGCGTAACAAATTAGCCAATAATCGGGAATCTTCAATAAGTTTTTCTAACAGGTATAATGGAACTCTTAAGACACTTTTAACATCATAAAAAGCTAAATATGTATAAAACATCAATTTTTAGTCAAGACACACAATTTTCTAACTAAAAAGAGATGTTGTTTGAATGATATTTAAAAAAAATGTGTTAAGAGGCAGTGAAAGTCGAATGAAATCCACGTTAAGCAAGAGCTGCAAGGCACACAAGAATGTCAAGCCACATAGGTACGAAAAAATCTATAAGCGTTTAGGGTCCTACTTAGAAAGCAATGAGATGTTGGTTAGATCACTTGATATGTCATTCATATTCACTATTTATACCAATAGCCGATATGACTAAGATATCAAGTCGTCTCACTCCTTATTTAACAAAAAAAATAAGATCCTTATTTCCATGCGTGATTTTACATAACCCAGAGGATGAATTTCAAATAAGCCTAGCTAAAGCAACCTAGTGTCCTTGCATTTTGTGTCTAGAACAACAGTTAGCAAACTGTGAATTACAGAATTCTCCACTTCATCGTTTACCACTCTAAACACAAATAAATTGCTCGAGAAAGGGAGAGCAAAAAGCAACCCCGAAGTCGTATGTGTGTCTTTTCTATATCAATGTTGGGCATATTACACTGATAAGAGAAAACCACATGAGAAAATAAGGATCTCCCCTATTCTGGTAAATCATGAATAAACACTTGAAAAAATGACTTATTTATATATATAATGGTATCTAGAAAAAGACTTTTTGTTTGTTTGTATGCTTATATGTTAAAACTATAAGATTTATATCAAGCGACAGTGGACATAAATTAGTTATTTAAAAGTAATGTTTACTAACGTTGTAGCCATTTAGTGATAATTTTTTGCTCAATATTTTTCAACTCGCTTAAATGTGTTTGCATTAGTAAATACGATGATTAACACTTATAATCTGATCGATGCCGTCAATATCTTCGTAAACTTCGGGTCCTTGCTATTAAGCCTTAAGGTACTTAATCTTACTCAATATTTTATCATAACTTTAAGTCAATGGTATTATACTAAGTCTTCTTGATTCATGTAATCACATATTTTTAGTTTCATTTTATTTTATGTAGCCTTGTGTGTGATGGAAGCCGTTGAAGAAAAACGCAACACTTAAAAATGATTTTTTCTAACAAACACATGGCTTGATAATATTGCTATGAAAACTTATTAATGGCTAAGGGGGATTTGCTTTTGTTATTTCTTATACGCATTTGAAATCATCAAAAACACCTCCTTGTACCATTATAAATAACAACTCAATACATGGTTTAAATATGGTCTAAACTCAGTTTGGATATTAATATTGTAACAAACAATCTCACTTTTGTTTTAAAATTAGAAAAATATATAAGTAGATTGATATATTTTGTTTGCTAACTATAAATGCTTAGACAAAAAATAAGAAATAAAGTTTGAAAATATCTAAAGAACAAAAGAAATTAAAGTATAGGAGGGACATGACTAGTAAACTTATTCCGCATTGCTTGAAAAGGAAAACCTTCAAGCGTAAAAACTCTATATAAGAAAAGTCGTCACCATATTTTGAAACTTAGTTATACTTTAGATGTTATTAAACATTGATTATTGATGAGGTGGTAAAACTTCACTAAGTTTTACAAATCCCTAGGCAGTGTACCTAACCGTTGTAGTGTAGTATATGCAAGACACGGGATTGTTATCGTTCTCTAGGAGAATAGCGTGTGAAGGTCCGAACTAGATGTAACTAAGGTCTATAGGATTGAAAGAAGAATATTTTTGTATTTTTATATTTTAATGAAAGCATATTAAATCTCGGGTTTGAAGGAGGTTTGTTTTAAACTAATTATCTAATAATTAAACTAAATCTAATGTGGAGAATTCATATGATAAAAGAGAAGTGTTTACTTAATCATGCATGATCCTTAGTATGCTTCTCCTAACTCTATTGCCTTTTCACACTTGAGATGTATGTGTAAGTATTTCCGAGAAGCATGACGAATCACACGAAAACGCCGTCTACATGATACCTTGCTAGGGAAACGCACAAGTAAGGTAGTATGAAGACTGTTACAAGGCCCCTAGGAGATAGACGCGCATTAAAATACTTAAAGGGGATCATTCATAGATGGGTATAGGAGTATGAAGACTATTAACGATGAAATCCTTTCTACACAATCATGCCGCTCTAAATCTTCGACACACTTAAGTAACTAGGGTTCTAGAGTCTAAACATGCACACACATCAATCAAGAAGCAATATTATTAGGATCAAAATACCAATTCACATGCAATCACAAGCAAACACTAATGAGATCTAGCCTAGCATGTTAAAGACAAGTAAAGCACACTAACTAATTAAACAATAAGACATATTGAAAGATTAAAGGATAAAAGAACTTCACTATATTGAAACAAGAGATTAGGGAAGGTACAAAAGGGTTGGGAAACCCTAGAATACTCCCAAAGTCAGCTACAAATCGTTCTCTGCCGAACTCCACTCCTAATATGCTATATAAAACCTAAAATCGAGTTTGTATTTATAAGAAAACAATCCGCGACAACGTCGTAATTAATCCTGACTCCGTCGCGCCACGAATCTTGTTAGGGTTTCTTTATGACGACTACAGTCCAGACGCCGTCACAATTTTTCTGGCCCGATCTCTTAATAATCCAGACAGCGTCGCAAGTATTCCTGATGTCGTCTCCACCTTCTGTGAGTAATTCTTCAAGCCTTCTTTTGTGTAAAGTTGTACTCTTCTCCTGTTTCTTCCAAAATATAGCCCAAGTCACGTGTATTTCCTCTAAATGTCTTCCAAGTGCTAAAAATGCAAAAAGAAATGATGAAGCACATATTTTAAGCATTTTTGCCTGATTATATGGGTTAAATGACCCCGTAAAAGTATATAAAATTACATTTCATCAATTGTGCGTTCTTAAACAATATTTGTTGAGCATATAAGTTACATAAACTTTAGTTTGAGCATTAAAACAATTTTTGTAATTACAAATGAGCTTTCAAGTTCGAGCTTGATTTAGTTAATGAGTCTATCAAGCTGGATCTTTTATACGAGCATCTTAAGCTTGAAAGCTAGTTTATTGTAGGAGTACAAAAAAGTTAAAAATCTTAAACGAGCTTCCAGCTCGAGCTCAAACAACAAAATAATATCGAGCTCAAGCCAATTTATAAAGTTTATTTGAGCATGAGCCAAGCTCAAGTCGAGTAATTAATAGACGAGTGTAGCTTGTTTAGGCCAAAAATTGACTCGGTTCAAACCGTTAACACCCTAATTGATATTTTCATTTTATCAACTCGATTCAGCACTCGTGGTAACAATCTGATCTTACCAAGTCTATAATATACATGAATGGATACACTGCTTGTTAGTGTTAACGAGGTTTTTGACCCGCGCTCAGCTGCGGAGCACGGGGTTTTACATTTGAGGGTTATATTGATTCATGATTCGGTGTAACATAGCAATACTACTCAAATAAAGCTTTATAAGTTTCAAATTATCTAAAGTTTATTTTAATAAAATATAGCTGAGATCAGATGCATTTGATTCATAAACATTGTTGATTGTTGCTCGAAATGAACTGTATTTTGTAGTAATACACTTAATACATAATTAGTGAGCACTAATGTGTTTCCTACTCAGTACTTCATCCGTTGTATATTTGTTGACTTTGTCTTCCAATGACGATTCTAGAATTTTCAATCTTCCAGATTCTAATATTCGTCGTGACGGGCATACATTGTCGTTGATTAGCAATTGGCAACGTCAGTTAATCGCTGTTTGCATTGTTGTTCTTTTTCTCGTTCTTGTTCTGCAAGTTGTTCAAGCAGTAATCAATATACCATTCAGTTATAACTACAACAAAAATCAAAATATACATTTTGTTTTGTAGAATATACCTTTTGTCTCTTCTGCATACCCAAAAAGTGCCCACATGATAACCATATTATATTCTGAAATCAAACCGCTTTTGGATGTTTTTATGCTTGAAAAGCTTATCTACGTATAGAATATCACACTTGAAGTTATAGACACTGATAAGCTCTAAAGAATCATCACACATCGTAAAGCAGCAAAGTCATAAGATACAGAATTTAACCCGCAATGGCTGCAAACACAATGAAGAGATTCCCCGCCAACATACGTGTCAAATTGAACCAACATACTAATCAAATGATGACATCAAATAACGTCTAATTATTAGCATCATTTATTCCGTCTATATTGCTCATTTTATATTATTTATATAAGATTTGATACTTAATTGCTTGTCTTTATGAATCTCAGTTATTATCGAGCAATTGGTAAAAGTTAAAAAAAAGAACGTGTTTTGGAGCATAAACGAAGAAGTTCAAGAAAGTCTACTGGATCTGACATCAATACGCCGTATCATTCTAGATAGATACGCCTGTGGTATATCTGATATCATAACACGGGGTCGATTCTTGGATCTGGCTAGTTTCTAGAGAGAGAAACACTAGAGAGAATATATTCTAGAGA
>BQNB010098932.1:0-25044 GCA_026074375.1 Tanacetum coccineum
AATACTGTCGAGAAGCCACGTGGAGCTCAAGGATTGGTTAGACCACGTCATAGAGTGATCCAAGGGCTCAGATTGGTCAAAAAACGGTTATTGACTTTTAAACGGTCAAGATTGAAATACTGATAAGCTCTTCTTCAAGCTCTCAAGCTCGAAATTCTCTATAAATAGATTGTATAGGTTCTCATTTGAGGGACTTTTGTCTTACTTTTTTCTTTCTTTTCAGTTTCAATTGTATTCCTTTTACATTGTAATCAAGTTTCTTTTAATTCAAGCTCAATTTAGTTCAATAAGCTGTCATTTCATTTCTACTGCTTTCATTAGCTTGTACAAGCTTTTTCACAAGTTTTTCTTAAAGTTCCATTTAGTTTAGAGTCATTTTAATTCAAGGTCAAAACTGGTCAACATTTAGTCAACGAAAGTCAAATAAGCTAAATTAGCTTATTGAGCTTATAGCTTAATGGTATAAAGGCAAGGTGCCAATAGGTTTATGTTTTAAGGTCACTCATTCAGAAAGAGTGACCTAGTTCTGAGACTACATAATTTCAGGTTTCATACTCTATATTTCCTTTTAGCATTTATAGCTTAATTCACTAGCTTATTGCCTTGTTCTTTCTATGTGCTTTATTCTGTTCAAATTAGTTTAGTTAATATAGATATGCAAATGTTTAAGCTAGTTGTAGTTAAAATCCATTAAGTACTCATTTTCTTAAATTCTGTCATAATAAGTAGTTAAAAAGCTAGCTGATAAACTAGCTTATTTTTCTTAATAAGCTAAAGTTTTTAGTGCTCAAATAGTTTAACTAGGTTAGTTTAAGTCTGAATAGCTATAAGGTTTCAAAAGTTTTAGGTTTAAAATAGACTTTAAGTAAAAATTGGTTTAGACAGTTTTAGATAAGTAGTGTTTGGATCAAGGTGATTTTGACTCTTAAAGTCAAAAATATTTTGTCAATTCCTTTTATTCATTTGAGATTTCCATAGTAAACAAGTTTTAATTAAGTTTTAAGAGTTAGTTTGTAGAATTACAAAGTTTTGAGTTTAAAAAGTCCTTTCTAGCACCAGGGCAGTTTAAGAGTTAAAGTGGTTTTGTAGTTTAGAGATTTATAACATTTTAGAGCTCAAATTTAGTTAGTATAGGTTTGGATACATGTAGTGAGTAGGTTTAAAGAGTTCTTACCTTAAAAGTTAGCCTGCATTTAGGTGTTGGTCAAGTAAATCAGCAACAATAGTTAATACTGTTGTTTGCTCATCATTTTTCTAGCCATTCTTTAGCCTTTATGATTAGGAGTTAGAAGTTAGAATTAAGCACTTTGTTAGTACTCCATTAGTTCAATATGAATCATCATTTAGATTTCATTTTAAGCTTTTAAGTCCAGCTTATATGTACCTGCAAAAGTGGTATAGCAACAGTTGAGATTTTCAGCTTATTTTCTTTTGGATTCTTAAGTTCTAGTTGTTATTTCAAAATCCTTATATCTAGGTTTATTAAACAATCATATTAGAGCTTATTTCCAAAATTTTAGCTTTTAGGGATTAGAAATAAGCTAGAAATAAGCTAAAGATTGAAATAGCTAGTTAAGGCTTAGTTTCTGTTGTGCAGTGTTAAAAGCTTATTTTCTAGCTTATTAGGAAAAGCTTAAATTCATTGATAAGCTGAATCTTTCACTTTTCAATAGAAAATCTCTTGATAATCTTGTTTACTAGTAGCTTATTACTTTTTAGAAATCCATAGTACACATCTTAGACTTCATTTAGCAACTTTTAGTTTTAATTTTCATTTAGAAATAAGCTAGGAATAAGCAAAAGTTTGAAAAAGCTAGTAAACCCTTAGTTTCTGTAACAGTTTTAAAAAAGCTAATTTTCTAGCTTATCTAGTTGTTAAAAGTTACAAGTGCTTTTATTAAAGTTGTAGTGTGTAAGCTCTAGTCCAACTTTGTAGTTTTAAGTTTTTGCTTATTTTCACTTTTTAGATAAGCCAAAATAAGCCAAGTCGTAGGGTCTAATTGGTATTTTCTAGATAGTTTAGGGTTACCCGTTTTCATTATAGTGTAAATTTTAGACAGTTACCCCGCCTACCCTTTACTTTCAATAGTTACATTTTCTACCCTGTTCTTTCTAGAATAATAAATAGATTTAATATTTTCAAAATTAGTTTAAATAAAATTAGGGTTTAGTTTTAATTGGCAAAATTAAGATTCAATTGGTTTATAAAAATTGGGCATTTTTGTATCATTAAATTTCTGCACATTTAAAGTAGTTAAAAACCATTTTTCTTTAATTTTCCAGTTAAATTTGTATTTTCTAGGAATTAAAATAGGTTTTAGTAATTTCTTTTTCTTAAATAAATCATAGAAAATAGAAAAATAGTTGAAATTTTTTAATTCTTTTTGAGAAAATTTTCTTTTTTAAATCTAGTATTTTTGAAAAATAAAAGTAAAATTTTAGTGTTAATTTTTAGAAAAAGTTTATTTTTAGTTAATTCATTTTTCTTTAAAAATTCATAAAAAATTCAAAAATAGTTAAAAAATTCTAATTCTTTTTCCTAAAATTTTCTTTTTAAATTTGTGATTTTTAGGTATAAAATTTGTTAAAAGTAGTGCCTTAGATTTTAAATTTCAGTTTTAGCTCACGTTTTTAATTTTCGTGTATTAAAATTTCGTGCTAGTTAATTGTTTTTAGTTTGTGCTATTAAATTTGTAGTGTAATTCAAAATTCAAAAATCCTTTATCAATTCTTGACTGTATCGATTCTCCAGCACAGCCTCGTTGGGGATAAACGACCCGGGAACATTCTATACTACTTCTCGGTATTATTGATTTTGTCTCTAGACTATCCTTACTATATATATTTTATATTTTATTATATATTATATGTATTTTAAGGTGTGGTTTGGACGGATCAATTTTTGGCGCCGTTGCCGGGGAGGCTGTGAAAACGATTATCGTTACGTTTGACAATTTGTGTTTGAATCTGTGAATATTTTCTTTTATAAACATATAAAAAATACAAAAATATTTTTCATTTTCTTTTATTAGTATAATTATCAGATAAAAACCAAAGAAAAATATTTTGCTATTTTTGTATAAAAAATATTAAAAAATGGTCATTAATTGATTCCTATCGAATTAGTAAAAAAAAAATATAAACAAAATTTGGATACTTGCTATCCACTTTAATCATCCAATTTAAAAAACAAACAAAAACAAATCGTGAGTTATTGCGAGGTACGACGGGCCCTTTGAGTTTACCAAACTATAAAGTGAGTTTAAGGAAAAGTGATTGCTAATTACTAAGTAGGTATTGCGGTCGCTAAGCTTTTTCAGCTCACTTGTTGGTAATCTTAGTGTATCTTATCGTGAAGCTTGTAATTAACGATTCCATAAATATTTTTTTTTTAATTTCCTTCCTAATATTTACTAAAAATTTGTTAAATATTGCCCCAAAAATATTATTCTTTTCTCAAATTATTCTTTTTCTTATTTTTTCAATAGTGACATGCGCAATCCGTCACTTTCCATGGGAATATACAAATTCCAAGAAGAGTATTTGTCGACCGTTCTCGACACAGTCAAGAGGCATAATCCATTATTGTTGATTAAGTTTTACGATTCAATTTGGCCGGTATGGGACCGTCCAATGGCCGAGCAACTTTCAAGCTTCCCAACCGGAGGGTTTGAATGTATAGTTGTAACCACACATCTATGACTCAAAATTTAAATCTTAAAATTCCTCTCTTATTAATCTTGGTTCATAATTCTAATTTTTCTGAGGAAGGTATGATGAGGAGCCTCATGATCATATTCGTCATTTTGAGAGCATTAACAAGAATCAAAGGGTCCCGGATGTTAAGCCTAAACCAACATCTTACTTCTTCTCTTTCCATTTTCCTCTACTTAACGGGGTTGCCAAAATGTGGCTCGAAAAAGAACCCCCAAATTCTATTCTTACATGGGATGACTTAGTGTCTAAATTCATCAATTTTTTCTTTAGCCTTCAAAGACTACCAATCTTAGGAATGAAATAACGTATTTTCGTCAAATTGCTCAGAATCTTTTCTCCGAATGCTTAGGAGCGTTTCAAGGGTACTATAAGGAAGAGTCCTCACCACGGATTTTCACTCATGCACCAATTAGATACTTTCTATAATTCCGTTGAGCTATATTTGATAAAGATTCTCTTTATTTCCGCTAGCCGGTGGCCATTTTCTATACAAAAAGTCCAAAACCGAAGGATTACAAATCTAGAGAATAAGGCCAAAGTTAGATGTTCACGGAAACGCTCTATGTTGCGGTGAGTACGAATGTCCTCCATCATTATTCTACTTCTTTATTATCTAAACCTTTGAGTTTCAACAAATAGGACAGCGGCTTTAGAGGATAAGATGACTGTTGACTTTTTAGGAATGAATATGTTTGAGATGAAATTTTTGATGAAAGCTCTTGGCCTACTCACGTTACCGATTAAAGGGTGGAGGAAAGGTTTGTACTACTTGTTGGTTAGTAATCATAGTTTTATGGTGGGCTCCTATGTCTAGAGGAGTTTATGAGTACACGGATTATCATGATAATTTCAACATTTCATCTATACGCTTCGGTTGGTAACTGTGTTCAAAATGGATATGCGAGGTACGTTTACACCCCAAATTAGCTAACATATTAAAGTCCACCAGGCTTTTTATTCAAACATTTTCACAAGCTTCTAGAACTACACCCAAGGATACATTGGGAACCAAGGGTAATATTATGGGTTTGATATAGGAATGTGAACCAAACCAATCAAGTTAACCATGGAGCTAACTCGGGCTTAACACAACAAGCTCAAGCTTATCAAGCCCCGAGTACACAAGTTCCGGTTACTTACTCAAGGTTTGAGGCTTACACAAAAGCAAATGATGTTACTTTGTGTTAGCCTCAATTTATTGAGTCGAACAAGGAAGCTCGGTCACTCTACGATGGAGCTTCGGTCTTTAATTAGTTAATGTTGTAATAGAATAATATCGAGAATCGGGCTCGATAGTTAATCTAATATTGTATATGTTTCGGGTTTAATCCCAAACAAAACCCGAGCCCGAGTCCTAGTTAAATATCCCACGCGTCGTAGGGATATATATATAGATATTTTCTCTAAGAAAATATCTATCTCTCACAAATATCTTTTTTTTTCTAAATCTAATTTCTTTTTCTCTCATCTCTCTCTCTTCTCTCTCTCTACATCATCACCTCTCTATTTCTTTTCTAGTTTCGTGATTGAATCGTGTTATGAAGTATTAATCGGGTACCAACAATTGGTATCAATCGCCTCGGGTGGGTTTAGTGATTTATTTGTGGTAATTTTTTAAGCTTGTTATTCGGTAATTTGTCTACCGTTCATATAGCATATTTTTTGTTATTTAAAATCTGTAAACTTCTCTAGTTTGGTGCTCTAATTACATGTTTTTTTTTCTTTCTTTCTCTGGTCTTCTTGTTTTTTTGTTTTTTTGCCATCCTTTGTGGCACAAACTATTACATTTTTGGTTCTTTTACTTCACTTGGCTGCTTCATAGAAGTCTATGACAAAATGGTCGTTGTTTTTTTTTTGTGATTATGTTAAAAGAAGAAGTACTATAGATACGTGTTATCTTCGCAAGATAAACCGAACGAGTAACAAACTATCAAGAAGCTACCTCGTCGATGTTGCAAAACTCAAGGATCTTGCCCCCCTCTATTCCTTATCCGTTCGAGGCTGGAAATACACAAGATTACCGATCGGTGGAAAACGGAACAATTCGTTTCGAGTGGAAAACGGAAAAATCTTGATCGAGTGGAAATCCGGAACTATTCGACGAGACAATCGAACGAGGACCATCGAAACTGAGACCATCGTACGAGTCCACTAGAACGATGGTCCTCAAACTAGTGAAAATATCAAGGATTAACTTCTTCTTCAGCACTACTAGTTATCGCCGATACGAGTAATTTTTTGGGACTTGGTTTAAGTCCGAAGAGGTTTTTTTTAGCTTGAACCGAACTACATCACGCTTGACCATATTTCACGGTTCTTTCTTGCTTGACACGAGGTTCTTAAGTTTTTTCAAAATTTTCGCGTTTTTGTTCTTTTTCGGGTTATTTCGAGTGACGTTCAGACAGGATCTAAGAATTAATTAAACGTATTCGTGACATTCGTTTTCGTTCCTACGTGGTATAATTTAGATTTTACCGACGATAACCGTATGACTCCGACGGGATTTAAATATAAAACGTTGCATTTTTTTTCTCATGTTTTCAAGTTTAAAAACGAAGGTGACATGTAAATGTGGAATTGTTAATTTAATTACCTGAATTTGAAATTGACACATGCAGCCACCTGACTTTAATTCAATTCACACTTTCATCCTTTCTCTTTTTTTAACATTCTTTGTTAAAAACTACCTTACACCGATTGTGTCCTTTTAATAGTTATTATTACAGGACACAGTTAGTCATCAAAAGCTAAAAAATTGTGCACCGTTCATCGGATTAGCTCAATTTCGTTTACAAACCGTTAATGTTCTTCTCGGACAACAACGATTTCAACAACAATACTTCTATTTTTACCGGTTTTTTGATTTAGTAAAATCACTGCGGAAATAATATTGTATTTTCTCTGTTTAGTCTAAGACTTGTAAAATCCCGGTAAAATGCTTTTCCACACAACAACAATCACTTTACTGCGTAAGATACAGCAAAATCTTTCATACACTTCATAATTTCATAAACTATTCATCATCATGTCTACTCATTGTTAAACATCATCAACAGAAATTTCAGTTGTCAAGCAGAAACAAGATGAGCTAGACCAAAAGAGTTTGTTAAAATAGGCTCACAATTTGAAGGTACTCAAGAAATAAGTAGTTTTTTTCGGATTTAAAGGTTATGGAAGGAAAAGGACTTAACTCGATGTTTGAGATGGTAGAAACAGATTATAAAGTTTTAAAATGAAATTCTTTATAAAGCCAATCTGTCAATTCAGACCATTTCACCATGTTATCACCACAAATGCGCTCTACTTATAATGGATGATTAAACCTTTGACAAATCCAAATGTTACCCTTAAAGAAAGCTCAATCTGATAAGCCTCGTTTGTATGAGATACATTATGATAATCTATGTTCCTGCAACAGATTTTGCCCTGATGGGGAAGAGAAGTGTATTCTTGAAAAGGAGAGTGATCAAAATGGATAAAGACACAGTGGGGGGGTGGGTTGGAGGGAGGTGTGGAAGGGGGCGGAAAGGGGATGGTGGGTGGGAAATTGAGAAGGGGGGGGGGGGGGGGGAAATAGAAACCATATATATATATAATTACACTTATCAAAAACAGTCTTTATGAAACTTTTAATCACATTCTAAAACTATCTTGATCAGTATGGAAAGCGCTTAAAGAAGTTAGGAAGACAATGTGGAGAAAAAACGTTTGTTAGGACAAAACCATACATTGCTAAAAAGTTGGATTTCTACCCATGTCTAACATCCATTAGTTAATTGTAGACTACTTTAGATCGAATGACAAAACAACTTCAATCATTTTAGAAACTTTTGGTCAACAAACTTGGTCTTATCATTCTAGTAGTGCATTTCATAACCCAACTGCTATGAGTATGGAAGTTCTTTGATCAAAATTATTTTATGCCTCTTTCAGGACAACAAAAATCCTATTACTTGACAGTCATTGTTTTGTTCTATGATCTTAAAAAGCGAATGATTGACGATTTAGAGTACGTTAATTACATTGAAAAAAGAGACTATGACGAACTTTGAATCAGAAAAGGCTGATTTTTAAAATATGATGATCTATACTTCTCGAATGAGTGTGTGTTAAAGCTGTTCAGGTTCATTTGCATTCTATGTCTCATTTAACATGCATAATACTGAAATTACAATGGCATGTATCTTCATAAAGTCAATGAATGTATGAATGTATTGAAAAAAAGCTTTCGAACAAACTGAATTCTGTTAACAAAGAAGTTCATAATAAGCTTTTAAGAGTTTTTCTAATACTTGAAAAACACTCGATCTTATCTGGAACTTTATTTACAAAATTGTAAGAACAGATGCAAAAAACCCAGTTTGCGAAGAAAATGGCTTTCAAAATGTTTTCGAAAAAGAACGTGAAACAATATCATGAAATACAAGATTTGATAAGCTCAAATGCAAGATAAGAAATGGTGATAATGAGTTATAGAAACTCTTTCTGGTAAAAAAAAGGTAAGTCTGTGGAAACTCTGTTTGTTAAACAATCTGTTGTTCGACAAACCAAAATGCATCAACGGTTCCAAAAACATCAGTTTTTAGGAATAATCCGAATCCTTTTTAATATTATCTGATTATGAGAGTTTTCTAACAACAGTCGGTTAATAAAACTTATCGTGTCGGCATGGTTTATTTTTAAACAGTCACTCAACAATTTGCCTCAGAATAGAACTCAGCGAATTCGACACACAAATGTGCTATACCATGAATGTTTAGAATTCGCCCTTCCTCACACCACAAAATAGAACACCACGTTGACCTCATGCTTCTAGAATTCTAAATACTCACATGTCTAAATCTTCAGAGTAATTCAACACTATAGGTGTTTGCAGAACATAAGCTTAAGAGGCTATCAAGTGAATGATATGTCGTGGCCAAACATTAGTCAAGTGATGTTACATAGAAGGATAGTAGAAAGTCAACCCATAGGATTTCAAGTATTTTAAGAAAAAAATTCTGTAACTGCGTGTAATGACAGTTCAAACTCCAGAACTTCGAATGCGAATGCTGTTTGTGCTGATTGTGGAAAATGTGTGTTTAATTCAGATCATGATGCTTGTGTTTCTAGATACTTGAAAGACGTGAATGCTAGAACTAAGAAGCCTAAGGTAGTGCCAATTAGTGCTAGTAAACCCAGAGAAAGCGAAAAAATCTGTTGCAAAACCCCATAAGAAAACAGGTTGCTTCAGTTACCACATATTCAGAAATCCATGTGTTACTATAAGAGTTGTATGAGGAATACATAATATGGTATCGGAAATGGTGGATAGTAAGAGATGTCCAAACAGGTTATATCATGACACAATAAGCCACTTAGGGTCCTATATGTATATGGAGGCCTAAGATTAGGAAGTAATGAAGCACAAGTATTAGTCCCACTATAGACATGGTCTCTAGGATAAACTTAATGTCTTGAAGATATCAAATGCCTTAGGATCCAATTTGGCCATTGTTCCTTAGACTCTAATTCTCTTGCATGGGATTGTACAACTCATCCTATTCTTATTGTTGACTCTGGATGCACAAAGCACTTGACGGGCACTATCTCTAAGATGTTGTGTAATTTTGTGGAGAAATTTCGGGGTACGTTTTGCTTTGTAAATGTTCTAAAAAAGATGTTTTGATCGACAGAAGATTCTTGCTTCGGTACTTTCATGGCGATGATGTCTGTTCAATCAGTTCAGGCCTCGTTCTTCATCATTTCGACTTCTGATCATAACAGTTCAGAACTCGCAATTCAAGACCACAGCAATGAACAGTCAAGTTCAAAGCTGGTTCCAAAGTTGTTCCTTTAGCAAATCAGATAGCTACATCTCGACAAAGGTTGGTTTTTTCTATTCCTCCATAATTAGCAATGATGAAGGGGACAACTGGTATTTAATACAAAATCTGTAAAATACAGAATAATTTACAAATAGCCTCTTCTCGTACATGTCTCTTGGAATCGATAACATTTACGTAATTAGAAATGTCGATTTTTACATTGACTCAGGTGTGTTAAATGAAGTTCGGAGGGGAGTGTTTGCAAATAGTTTCAAAACATGTTCATTTATAATCTTTTCTAAATTTGGCTTATGTGCACAATGTCAGGTACATTAACCTGACTTCAAAATAAGGAAGGTTTTATTTTTTTTGAAAAGGGGGGGGGGGCCCGGTTGTCATCACAACGAGAAAAGTAACGTTTCTCGGTCTTGGAGTTTTGTTCTTACAATAATAAAAGATTCATTGTTTTTTGCCTCAAGAAATGGAAAGTGTACGTTTCAGTGCGCCTTACCCTCACGTTAGAAGAGAAGTCCTACTTAAATTTTGGTTTTCAAAAGATGAACTCATTTTTTCAAGATTTTCTCGATGGATAATCTTAATCTTTATTTATTGTGTGTTCAACACTCAATCCCTAACTGTGTTTTAAAAAGACAAAATTTTTTCAATTGGTCTATTTTTGAGGGGGAAAGTTTTTTGTAATCAAAGTTTTAATGTTCTGGTTTACATCTATCAACGTCCATTCTTATGTATTAAAACATTACAAAATGTCCATACTATCTTGTTGACCATATTTTCTCCTACGGAATTTCAAGAATATTTTAATCACACGGTATTTCATAAAACTAAGTGTTTATTTTTTAAATTTAGGGGATGTAATGTAATTAATAATATGAATCTATTCGACTTCAAAGTGTGATGAAAAGGTTTTATGTGTCTACGATTATAATACCCACAACATCTTATTTTTCACGACGGATTCCTGTTGTCATAAGGTGTTAGGTTTTGGAATTCATCCTATGATTCCAACAGAACAGGTGGGAGGGTTCTACCACATGGATATCCAATAAATATATAGTTAGAAATAGTCAGTCCTTAAGGTATGATTGGAGATAATGTATATGGGTTATATTGCCGCCTAATATTGGAAACTAACACTGGAACAAATCACACACAACGGTGGTAGTAATGTAGTATGGTACGCATTGAACGGCGTGGAAAGGATTGAAAAAGAATTGTAGGGATTAGGGTCTAAATCTATGTTCACTCCACATAACTTTAAGGCAGATACGGCGTCAAATAAGTGCTGTTCAGAATCACAAGTTGATTGCATCATGGACCCTGTGATGCAATGCACAACCCTTCCCAACCATTCGGGTTTCTCTCTATACAGTATACCTTGTACTCATTTTGTCAGGAGATATCACAAGTTATCTATTGTCATCACACATCCGTGTGTTTGTAGCATATTGAACTTGGGGGCAATATGGCTCCAGCCTACCGAAGGTACTAAACCAAATTGCACTGAATGAGTCTTGAGCCTAAGAGATCAATATTATTTCTCGTTATGGTCACATTCCATTTCAAACACTTGTTGATATCATCATCAGGTTCGACAAGCTAGGGTTAACAAGTGGTCCTCTCGCAATATCATTGTGATATCTGCCAGAATTCCGTAGTGTTTCTTATGTTTTTCCATTGTAGATGGTAAATATATCCTTGACTAGAGTCATGTATCAAACTTGCTCATTGGTAGGTGACTTACGACGAGTTCCTATATGTATAAACTTGTGACAACGGGGTCTAGCCGATTTGGTCCTGTTAAAGTATTGTAGGTTTGTTGAATTTTGGATAATAACATGACCACTCTCGATGTGTTACAACAAATAAACTTGAACAAGTGAATCGTTCGAGTGATTTTCATATCTTATTTTCGCGTTTAACTATATTCGGACTATTACATGCAGGTCAAATAGGTAGGTAAAGGCAAACCTCAATATTTCCCTTTCCCAAAGATCAATCTAAAAAGACATTTAAATCTAGTAAGCTTCTATGATTTTTTAGTCAAAAAATAGTCTTCCGTAAATCTGATTTCAAGCTTTCAAGATATTGAAATGTGTTAACTGAGCATGTTGGTCAAAGACACAAGATCGCTAAGATTGGCATAGTCAGGATAAAAGACAATGTACAAAGGCTCAAATGTCAAGATCGCACAAGCATGATGAAGGAAACGTTTACATCAGATAACGTAGACATATGTCCATGGAACAGGAGATTAATCGTCAAATGCAATTCACTGTTATATTGTTGGAGTGTCTTCTATGTACTCACTTCGGGAGGGTGGGGAGGAGATTGTTAGCCCTCAATTTTTATTGAGTCTTAAAGGGTAAGCTCGTTCCCGTGTTCAAGACCTCACTTACGGGGGGGAGATTGTTAGCCTCATTTGAATTGAGTCGAACATGGATGAATTGGATATAGGGGAGGGGGGTCGGTAACTATCCGTTGGTGATTCGGTCTTCTAAATTAGTTAATGTTTGTGTATCAGGATTTTATTGGAATTGGCCTTGTTAGTAATCTAATATTTGTTATGTTTTCGGGTTTAATCCCAATCAAATGACACCCGTGCCCCGGTGGGTAGAGTTATTGTGACCTAGAGGAGTGGGATTGTTTTTGTATAGAGTTGTTATCTTAGGATTTGTCTAATGTATATTCCATATTTGCTTTTTGCTTTTTCGATTGGTGGTTCTGTCGCCTAGCTCTCACTCATTTTCTATTCTATTTATACTTTATAGTTTTTGCGTCTATCTGGTGTTCTTGATTCGTGTTATGAAAGTGGATAGTTTATATTCGGGTTCATACTCTTTTGTATTTTTTGACATAAAGAATTTGTTCACGATGTTCAATTAGGTACATCAAGATTTTATTAAATGAGCTAAGGATAGGAATTTTTCAAATTATGTTGCTTTAAATGTCTTAAAAAGCAAATGGGGAAATATCAATGACAGTCGGGTTCAGGAACTTTACCATGTGAATACTATTCCTAATCCGAGGAATGAATGCAAAGGGATTACCACCGTAGTGGTGTTGTTCTTGATGAACTTTACCCCTATGCCTCCTCCTCTTTATGTCAATTGCGGGACAATGAGAAGGCTTAAGGAAACCGAGGTGACTAAGGACCAAGTGCACACCACAAAGTTCACTAAGTTTTGAGTCCGCAAGGTCCAACCTCTGATGTTCATATCAAGGAAAGGTCCTAAACAAGGAAAAATGAACACGTTGTTGAACCTAAGAGTGTTATTTGAACCTATCAAGACTTAGAACCAATTTTGCATTACCCTCTTTCAAGGAGTTGAAAGAGGACAAGAATCATGAAGAGATGATATCTTAGATTCAATGTTATAGAAATCTTTCGAGATTTCATTTTGAAATTAGCCTTTGGGATGATCTGTCCAACACATGCCCCTAATTTGGCCCTTAATTGATCATTATAGTTGTTTAAATAATAAGGAATAGTGATCGAGTATAACAAAGACACCATTGATGTATATTGCTCCGCGTGTCATTCTCAAAAATGCTTCACGAAATAGCTTGGTGACCCAGGACGATCTCTCATTCCTTGTGATTTGGGGGGTGTTTGATAATCACTTGGCACTAGCGGGGTTTAGGTGCAAGATATCAATTCATGCCTTTCGTCTGATTTGAAAAAACTTGGACTTTCACGATCTTACAAGTACTAGAATGGTTCTTGGAAGTAAGCCGACTCGAAACAATTTCTAAACCTCTTGGGATAGCCGAAATGTTGTTCGTTATAAGGGTCGGAAAATTTATTCCCAGTCGATTTAGAGATATTGGTTTTTGTTCGGTACCCCGTGTTCATTTGATTTTAGGAAGGCATCTCTTTGTGGCACAGCCCATGCCTTGATTGATGTTTATGCGGGGGAGATCATTTTAGACATGATTGATCATCTTTGACACTTAAGTGTGGTGGATTCTCCCACAATATCTTATGATATTTTGAATTGTGTGAAACGAACTTGACCCCATTATTGATGCTACTTGTGCGGGTGTTTTGCTCCTAAAGTCTTAGACTTTAACGAGAGTGGTGATTCCACTTCTTCATTTTGGATCCTCTCCTTCACTCTTTGATGGACAGTGAGATGGATTCTTGAGCAAGAAATAGAAGATTTTTTAAAACTTGATGTTCTTTAAACATGGATTTAAAATGATGATTTTAATGAGAAAGAGGGTGATGGAACCTATTTGGAATATTTGCTTGAGTTTTAAATGATGATCATTTTTATCAATTCATTCCTCTTAAGTTCTAAAAAGGTAATAAAAAAATGTTTTGAATCGGTCAAAAATCAATAAGGAACCACCCGCCTTGACTCAAGATTTGCTTCTCATCATTGGAATTACGCTTTTTCTTGAAAAAGATAATAAAACTACACGTTCATAATTTCAAAAGATTTAAATTGAAGATGAGAAGGTAAAACTCTATTGAGGTTTCTTAAGGCTCACATAAGTGCTTTAGCTTGGAAAATCTAGACATTTAGGGAATTGTTCCAAAATTTTGTACACAACAAAATCTTAATGGAGGAACGATACATACCAGTGGTTGGCAATGACAAAGTTGGGTCAACATAAAATAAATGAGGTTATTAAGAAAGAGGTCATCATGCTTCTTGATGCCGGGCTTGTTTTACCCCTTATCGGGTAGCCCATGGGTATTTTAGCCCGGGTCATTGCGTTCCTAAAAAAGGACGGGGATGAATGTTGGTAAACATATGTATGACAATGAACTACATTCCAACGCGATTGTGACGGTTGGAGAGTTTGCATTGATTTTTGAAAACTGATTGACGCCACTAGGAAGGACCATTTTCCCGCTTTAACTTTTATGGATCAGATTGCTTGATAAGGTTAGCGGGGAATGAGTCTCTATTGTTTCTGTGACGATTTTTCTAGGTATCTTTCAATTCCGATTGACCCCCAAGACCAAGAAAAGAGCACTTGTTATTGCCATTATGGGACCCTTGCCTACAAAGATTGAATTTTGGCTTTGTAATGCACAGGGACCTTTCAAAGGTGCCATGTCGGCCTTATTCCATGACAATGATAGAGAAAACCATGGAGGTTTTTAGGACTGGACATTTTAGGTTTTTGTGGGATAATTTCTCATAGATGCCTGGATATTCTTTGATAAATGACTTAATCGTGTGAAGAATAACAAATCTTGTCGCTTAATTGGGTAAAATGCCATTGCATTGGTAAAAGAGGGATAGTTTTGGGAATAAAATTTCTAAAAGCGGTTTCGAAGTTGAATTTAGGGCAAAATGTAGAAGTGTTAGTCTAAATTACCTTACCCGACCACGGTTATTGGTGTTCGAAGTTTTTTATGGTCATTGCGTAGGTTTTTATCGAAGGTTCATCAAGATTCTCAAAATTGCAAAAGACAACATGACTCATCTTTTGGAAAAAAGAAAATCCTTTTTCTCTTTTCGGATGAGTGTAAACAAGCTTTTAATGATCTTTGATAGAAGAGTTATTGGAATCACCAAATACTTGTTGTGCTAATTGGGAATTATGATTTTGAATTTAATGTTGTGATGCCAGTGACTTTGCTCTGGGAGCAGTTCTAGGTCGAAGAAAGGATAAACTCTTTCATCCTAATCCTCTATGACGATGTAAGACTTGAAGGGGCTAAACTTCATTACCATAACAAACGAAAAGGAAATGCTAGCTGTGTTATATGCCTCTGGAGAAGTTTTCGACCCTTATATTGTCTTATCAAGGACCATAGTGTATACGGATCATTCGGCTATTAAGTACCATCTTGCTAAGCAAGATGCTAAGTCAAGGTTACTTAGGTGGATTCTCTTACTCCAGGAGTTCAATCTTGAAATAAGGGACAAAAAAGGAGCTGAGAATGTAGCCGCCGATCACCTTTCTAGACTAGAGAATCCTCACAAGAATGAACTTGAAAAGCAAAACATAACTGAGTCTTTTCCTTTAGAGTCACTAGGGAAAGTTGAAGAGGTCAAAGAGATTAATGAGAATGATAATGTGTTTAATGAGAATGAAAATGTTGTTGAAAATAATGTGCTTAACAATGTGAATGTGTTAGTGTATATAACGCATGGTACGCGACTTGGAACTTCCATCGGTATTTTGTTAAAATAGGATGAGTTCACATCTAAAGAGAAAATTTTTCTATGATGCTTCTAAATCTGTACTATGGGATGGACCCCCCCATTACTTGTTTAAAATTTGTGCGGACCAAGTCATTAGACGATGTGTTTTTGGCAAAGAGGCTAATGAGATTCTCATGGCATTGTCACAACGGACCTACGGGAGGCCTATCATAGTGCCAATTACACCGCTCGTAAAGTCTTTGACTCTGTGGATTCTTTTGGGCCCACAATAGATATAAGATGCTATCAACTTGGTTAAACATTGTGATGATTGTCAAAGACAAGGCAAATCTCTCAAGAAGATGAGATGCCCTCTGATGCAACTTCAAGTGTGTGAGATCTTTGATTTCTGGGGGGGTTGTTTTCAGGGGTCATTTCCCATCAAGTATGGGAATATAATTATCATCAAAGTTGATTGTGGGACTATTTGGTCCAAGTGGGTGGTAGCTAAGGCATTTACCTACTTTATGATGCTAGAGTTGTTTGTAAGTTTTTGAAAGGTCTTTTTGCTAGATTTGGAACCCTCGAGCTATATTATGTGATAGAGGCACACTTTTTGTAATACCAATTTTCAAAGGTCTGGCAAGTATGGTGTGCCCATGCCGTCTTTAGGGACTCATTAAAACCTCAATCATGTGGGTCAAGTTGAGGTTTCAATTAGGGGTATTAAAAAGGATTTTTGAAAGAACCGTAGGTGAGAATAGAGCTTCTTGGAGGTTGATTAGCTTTGACGTTGCTCTATGGGCTTTCCGAATAGACTAGAACAACACCTTTTGGATGTTACTCCTTATAGGTTGGTTTACGGAAGCTTGCCATATCCTATTGTGTTTGGTACATAAAGCTTTTGGCGCCCTTATTGCAAACTATCTTAGATCTTAATCTTGCGGATAAAATAGAAGAAAGTCACAAATCAATGAGCTTAATGAATTAAGGGATGAAGCTTATGAGAATTCTTTGCTTTATAAGGAGAAAACAAAAAGGTTACATGATTCAAAGATTAAAAACCGAGTTTTTAATGTTGGGGATCAAGTGCTTCTTTTTAACTCAAGGCTAAAGATTTTCTCGGGGAAGCTTAAATCTCGATGGTCGGGACCATTTACGATTGCTAATGTTTACCCATATGGAAATCATTGAACCTTTTCTAAAAAGATGGTCAAAATTTTTTATCATTGGTTCGAGGGTGAAACTCTATTTTGGAGAACGTTGTTCTAATGAGATTATCCCGTTGTCATGGACGACCACCTATTTGATAGCCCTAGTTTGGGGAAATGAGTCAAGCTAGGGGACTCTTTAATAAACAAGCGCTTCGTGGGAGGCACCCCATGCTTATCCTTTTCTTTTGATTTTCTCTTTGCTTCCCCAAGGACAAATCAATTCGGGGTCGAGTATAGCTTGTACTCGGTTAACAAAAACTAAGCCGTTTTAAATCGTTTTTGAGCTAACAATGTAAATGATGAGAGGAAGCTTGTTCTCTTTTGTTCTTGTTGGTTGTTTGTGTTTGTTTGTTTAGGTTTTCCGGATTTTTGAAGATTCATGGTTCAAAATTATGGAAGAACAAAGCAATGCCCACAATTTCCATTGATGGTCTCCAATCTTCTCTTCATAAAGTCGGAAATCTTTTATCCTTGTCTTTATCGAACCTAACATCTATTTCTTTTGGCATCATGTCCTTAGAATTTTGTGAGATTACTTTTGACCCCTTATTTAAAACATTGAGGACATTGTTTATTTTAGTTTGGGGTGGATTATCTTTCGATATTGTCTTGCCACTTCAAGCTAACCTTGTTTGAAACCTATTTGAATTACCTTTTATGTGGAAAAAGTGGAAAATTTTTTATTTTGTTACAGTGAAGCTCAAAAGAAAGCTTAGTTGGGGAAAAAAAAAAAACACCACTTTTTGGTAATACGTTGGTGAGAAATTGGAGTTAATTTTGACTTGACGGGTGAAAAGCCCTAGCTAGTTCTTTAACCTACCTCTTGTTGGGGGCCAAGCTTTCTCAATATTCCTTTTGCAGTGGATTTTAAAATGTGAAGAACAAGAGATGATGTAGTTATATAATATAAGTGTATTTGCTTAAGCAAGGTTATTTGGAAACCTAAAGCTTATATGAATCTATTGGGTCATTTTACTCCCATAAGCATATTAACACACTTAATCATTTGTGCTCTTTTTAATTTAATTATGGTCAACCAATGTCTTTAGAAAAAAGTCTTATCATTTTGTAAAATTATTACTTCTTATTATGTTAAGAAAGATTTTGGTTTCTAATTTATAAGTTGATTTTCTTAAGTGAAATTTTTCCATTCATCAAAAATTATCATGATAAAAAGAATGCAATGAAGATTTCTAATGCAAAGAATTTTTTTTCGTGCAATGAAGCATTCGCAAAAAATAGAATTAATAATTGCTATATTTAGTTTTAATCGTTGGGTTTTTTTATATGTTTTTATGTTTATTTTTATCTTTTTTTGGTTTTATTAGTTTTTAATTTTATATATTTTATTTGATTTTTTTTTTTGCTTTTATTTTCTTTTCTTGTTGGGCCTTATCTTTTATCCACGATTATATGTTACGCAATGTTGAGAGTGAGACTCGGATGGGGGTCGCAAACTAAGGATTTAAAAACTATGTACGTTGGATTCAAGGTTCGTAGGCATTCTCACTGCGGGAGAGCGGGCCTAGGTTGATGATTGCAACTAAGGGACTTTGGTTTCTTACCTTTGTAGAAAAAGGTTGTTGTCGCGATAACCCACAAACGTTAGCGAGGATAATGGGGGTTGAACTAAGGGGGGGGAAACACGGTTGTTGATGCGATTTCTTATTTGAGGAGGAAAGGCCTATGTAGGGGTTCGAATACTATGCAACAAACAATTCCTATTGAAAAAAATAATAATTTATAAGTATATGGAAAATAAAAGAATGGTTAAAAATTTCATTTTCTTAAATCAATTTATAAGTTTTGTTTCCTAATTTCTTTTAGCTTTGAGATGAGGTTTATCTATGTTATTAACATTTAAGCTCACAAGGCTTGAGTGTAAAGCTTAGATAGATTTCAACTATAAAGATAAATTGATCTATGGTTTGATTGAAAGAGTGCACTCATTTAATCATTAATTTATTCCTGGGAGTGAAAAGGTGCTTTAAAAGTTTGTAAGTATAAGAGCTTAACCATTTGGACTTATATTGACAATGATCTTGTTTAATAGCTTTGTTTAGTCTAGTGAAAAGTCAGGGAAGACGAATTTTCCTCTTTTGTGCTCTATTAATCGGGAGTAGCCTATTTCAATGAGCCTAAAAGTTGCAAAATTGCAATGATTGCCATTAATGTGTTTCCATGAGACAAAATGAAAAAAGCTTAAGATGTTTAAAAAGGTGATTCATAAAAGGTGAAAACAAGGACATTTTGAAAACTTGTTAGTTTACAAAGTGTACAATTGATAAAATTGCGTGAGGACACGGCAATCCTTTAGTTTGGGGAATTTTGATAAATGCTTAATTGTATATATTAAATACCCGGGATTTTGCCAATAAAAAGCCAAAATAATGCCAAAGGATAGAAATTTGTGTGCTTTTGTGTCTATTGTGCAGGATTTGATATGTAAAGTCAAAAGGAAGCAAAACGACCATAAAACACGACAAGAAAATGAAGAGTCAAGTCAAGATGTGAAAATTGAAAGGACATTCTTGAAAGCCGGATCAGCCCGTACAAGAAAAGGAAAGTCAATGAAGACCAATGACAGTCTTAGGATTATTATTGTCAAGTTAAAGATTTACAAGGGGCTTATTTGGAAGTTTCTAAGTTTAAGGGACTAATCTTGCAAAAGATAAAAGTTTGTTTATAAAGAGGAAAATAAAAGTTATAAACAACAAGGACTGAGTTTGCCAAATTCAAAAGATGATAACAAAGGAAAATGGGATGCTTGGTTTACAAAAAAGAACAAGGACTTTTTGTGTCAACATCGCAAACATTCAATTATAGTCAAACGCGGGTCTCCTCATAAAAACTGTAAGGCTCGTCCCTCTTTCTTTGAGATAACAGCATTTTCCCGGCCATTCTCTCAATCTTCACCAGCACTTATTTCTCCTTTCACATTCATTAAACTAATTTTAAAAAATACATCATATAACTTTACCCAATTGCGTTGACAAACAAAACCTCGTATTAATTCGTTTACACTCATCATGTCCAAATGGCACTCTGTTTTGGTCTAATACTGTCGAGTAGCAAGTGGAGCTCAAGATTGGTTAGACCACGTCCATAGAGTGATCCAAGCGGCTCAGATTGGTCAAAAATTGGTTATTGACATTTAAACGGTCAAGATTGAATTACTGTTAAGCTCTTCTTTCAAGCTCACATGCTCAATAATTTCTATAAATAGAATTGGTTTAGGTTCTATTTGAGGGACTTTTGTCTTACTTTTTCTTTCTTTTCAGTTTCAATTTGTATTCTTTTACTTGTAATCAAGTTTCTTTTAATTCAAGCTCAATTTAGTTCAATAAGCTGTCATTTCATTTCTACTGCTTTCATTAGCTTGTACAAGCTTTTTCACAAGTTTTTCTTAAAGTTCCATTTAGTTTAGAGTCATTTTAATTCAAGGTCAAAACTGGTCAACATTTAGTCGACGAAAGTCAAATAAGCTAAATTAGCTTATTGAGCTTATAGCTTAATGGTATAAAGGCAAGGTGCCAATAGGTTTATGTTTTAAGGTCACTCATTCAGAAAGAGTGACCTAGTTCTGAGACTACATAATTTCAGGTTTCATACTCTATATTTCCTTTTAGCATTTATAGCTTAATTCACTAGCTTATTGCCTTGTTCTTTCTATGTGCTTTATTCTGTTCAAATTAGTTTAGTTAATATAGATATGCAAATGTTTAAGCTAGCTGTAGTTAAAATCCATTAAGTACTCATTTTCTTAAATTCTGTCATAATAAGTAGTTAAAAAGCTAGCTAATAAACTAGCTTATTTTTCTTAATAAGCTAAAGTTTTTAGTGCTCAAATAGTTTAACTAGGTTAGTTTAAGTCTGAGTAGCTATAAGGTTTCAAAAGTTTTAGGTTTAAAATTGTCTTTAAGTAAAAATTGGTTTAGAAAGTTGTAGCTTAACCAGTGTTTTGGAATATGGTGTTTTTGACTTTTTATAAGTCAAAATTACCTGCCATAAACTCTTTACCTCTGTTGTGTTAAGCCATCTTATCATGTTTTAAACAGGTTTTTAAGATTTTGTTTATAGCAAACTCAATGTTTTTGAGCCTTAAAAAATTCCTTCAATGCAGCAACACAGGACAGTTGTAGAGTAAAGTAGTTTTTAGAGTTTATTGTTCTTACATGCTTTTTTAGAGATCAAATTTGTTAAAAAGGTGTTGTTACATTTAGATGTAAGTGTATAAAGTTGGTCATCCTTGTTTTTAGGTCTGCACTTAAAGACTTACCAAAGTATATCATGTTTTTGCAGCAGTTTTAACTAGTTAATTTGCTGTTGCTATTCTCTTTACTAGCTTAGTTTTTGCTTTGTTATTAGTATTTAGACTTAGCTTTAAGAATTTTATTGTACTCAATTTGCTTTTTTAAAAGTCCATCATCAGTCTTCAAATTTTAAGCTCTTATGTAGCTTTTAGAGTCCTGTAAATGTCAGTTAGTAGCATGTTTAGAGTATTTGCTTATAACTGTTGATTTTTCAGTTTTAGTTGTAATTTCCAAAGCCTTTTATCTGTTCTTAGTCAACAAACATAGAATAGTCTTATATTCAATGTTTAGTTTTGGAATTAGTTATTAGATATTTAGGGGGGGGACTATTAGTTATAGCTAAAATTCATTGTTAAGCTGAATCTTTCTTTTTCAATAGAATATCTTTGTTATCGTGTTTAATAGCTTGCTTTTTACTTTTTAGAATCCATAGTCACATCTTCAGACTTAATTAGCAACTTTTAGCTTTTATTTTCATTTAGAATTAGCTGAGGAATATGCAAATGTTTGTTAAAGTTGTATAAACATTAGTTTCTTATAACAATTTTAAAAGCGATTTTCTAGCTTATCTATGTTGTTAAAAGTTTACATGTCGCTTTTATTAAAGTTGTAGTGTGTATTTGCTTAGTCAACTTTGTAGTTTTAAGTTTTTTGCTTATTTTCACTTTTAGATTAGCCAAAATAAAGCCAAGTGTTGGGATCTTCTAATTGTATTTTTTGTTAGTTTAGGGTTAACAGTTTGTCTTTATAGTGTATTTTGTCAGAACAGTTGACCCGCCTACACTTTAGCTTCATTAGTTACATTTTTTTCTAAATGTTCTTTCTTGATAATAAATAGATTTAATATTTTCAAAATTAGTTTAAATAAAATTAGGGTTAGGTTTTTAATTGACAAAATTAAGATTCAATTGGTTTATAAAAATTGGGCATTTTTGTATCATTAAATTTCTGCACATTTAAGGTAGTTAAAAACCATTTTTCTTTATTTTTTTCAGTTAAATTTGTATTTTCTAGGAATTATAAATGAGGTTTTGTATTCATTTTCTTAATTTAAATCATCATAAAAATAGAAAAATAGTTGAAATTTTTTAATTCTTTTTGAGAAAATTTTCTTTTTTAAATCTAGTATTTTTGAAAAATAAAAGTAAAATTTTAGTGTTAATTTTTAGAAAAAGTTTATTTTTAGTTAATTCATTTTTCTTTAGAAATTCATAAAAAATACAAAAATAGTTAAAAAATTCTAATTCTTTTTCCTAAAATTTTCTTTTTAAATTTGTGATTTTTAGGTATAAAATTTGTTAAAAGTAGTGCCTTAGATTTTACATTCTCGTTTTAGCTCACGTTTTTAATTCACATTTGTTAATTTTTCGTGCTAGTTAATTGATTTTAGTTTCTTTAATCGTTTCTATAGTTTAATTGTTCTATTATATTCGTAGTATAATTCAAAATTCAAAAATCCTTTACCCATTCTTAACTCGAATTCGAATTATTCCCAAATCTCAATTCACGACTTCTTCGAGGAATTTACGACCCGTGTATTAATTACTTTCCTAAGTGATTAATTACTTACGGTATCTTGGTTGGTGAAAATTTGCACTATAGAGATATATACTATACTTATCACACGAAAACAATTCCTAGTTTTGATTATGTCAATCATGGGCTCATCAATTACCTCACATTCCTCAATGGTGGGCATTAAATCATCAACTTGGTCTCTCCTAAGTTCTAATGGTACATTAAGATCATTCAATTCGATGTAATCTCCATATAAAGGGTCCATTGATCTATTTCACACCAAAGTCTCTCCCATTAGCCTAGCTTCTAAATCAAGTTCCATACGTTCTCTTAAGCCTAACATGTACACCCTCTTAATCAAACTACTAGCAGGTTTCATACTTTTAAAAATATTTTTCTCATCCCCTACCCTCAAAGTAATCTTCCTTTTGAATACATCAATCTTAGCATGGGCGGTAGATAAAAATGGTCTTCCGAGGATGAAGGGCACTTTGACATCCTCAGGCATAGTAAGAATTATAAAGTCTACCGGGAAAACAAATTTACCAATACCTACTAGCACGTTTTCAGCAATTCCTTTTGGATATTTCACAATCCTATCTGCTAATTTAACTGTCAACTTAGTGTGAGCTAATTCGCCTAAACTTAAGTTAAGGTAGGTCGAGAGAGGCATGACACTTACGCTAGCTCCTAAGTCAGCAAGGGCATTATCAAAGCAAACATTATTAATATAGCAAGGTAAAGTGAAACTCCCTGGGTCTTTCTCTTTTCGGGGTATGGAATTATCGATACGTGAAGCTCCATATGAGTAAGCTTCCGAGAATTATGGTCCATACGATCCCTTCTTTTCATCACAGTATTAATCATTCAAATGGCATAGAAATGGAATTGTCGTTTGTCTTGACTCGAACATTAGTATTCTATTTCGTGGGGTGGATACGGCGTATTGTGGTGATCTAATACGGCGTATCAGAATACGCCGTATCAGGTTTGTATCAGCTTTAACAGTAGTCGAGGTCAACTTGACATGATCTCTTAGGTTGGCTTCAGTTGATCTAGGTAGGTTTCCAAATCCTCTTTCCTGTAGTACCTTGCTCATTTGCCCGATTTGAATCTCCAAAGTTTTAATCGAAGCTCCTTGGTTTCATATGGCAGCATCCGTCGAAGCTCGGATTTCACTAATTATGTTGGAGTTTTCTTTATGTCTTTTCGCTGATTCACTCATAAACTTGCTCAGGGTTTCTTCTATAGATTGTCTTTGTTCTTGATACAAAGTGATGCAGGCCCAAGTATTGAAGAACGGGCTATTTTATTTCTGGAAGCCCAAGATCGTGTGAAGAAAGGCCCTTTTTTTAAAAGGTCATAACTTGGGCTCAGATGATCCGTTTCAGGCCCAAGACCAGCCGTTTCGAAGCTTGGAACGAGGAGTTTCGAGCCTTGAATCATCATATTTTAGGAGTTATTTACATTTTCGTGTTTTTTTAAGAATTTAGAACTTTTGTTTTTGGCATAACTTTCGGCCCGTTTGTCTTTTAGGGCCCGTTTCAGTTTCATTTTCCTATTTAAGTATTGTACTAAGCATCTGGCTATTCAGTTCCAAAATATATGAAAAGTTCATTTTTGGCAGTTTTGTCAAGAATTTGCCTAACTATCGGTATTCCTCTCGAATCAACGATAATTAGAAGAATTGTTTCTGGGTATTCGTAGAATCAACAGATCCAATTAGTTATCCTGTTTAACACACTACATCAGTTGAGAATGATGCAGGCCCAAGTATTGAAGAACGGGCTATTTTATTTCTGGAAGCCCAAGATCGTGTGAAGAAGGGCCCCTTTTTTAAAAGGTCATAACTTGGGCTCAGATGATCCGTTTCAGGCCCAAGACCAGCCGTTTCGAAGCTTGGAACGAGGAGATCGCCGTGGTAACCAACATAGTTGGGTTACGGGAGTTTCGAGCCTTGAATCATCATATTTTAGGAGTTATTTACATTTTCGTGTTTTTTTAAGAATTTGAAACTTTTGTTTTTGGCATAACTTTCGGCCCGTTTGTCTTTTAGGGCCCGTTTCAGTTTCATTTTCCTATTTAAGTATTGTACTAAGCATCTGGCTATTCAGTTCCAAAATATATGAAAAGTTCATTTTTGGCAGTTTTGTCAAGAATTTGCCTAACTATCGGTATTCCTCTCGAATCAACGATAATTAGAAGAATTGTTTCTGGGTATTCGTAGAATCAACAGATCCAATTAGTTATCCTGTTTAACACACTACATCAGTTGAGAATGATGCAGGCCCAAGTATTGAAGAACGGGCTATTTTATTTCTGGAAGCCCAAGATCGTGTGAAGAAAG
>BQNB010098933.1:2521-25044 GCA_026074375.1 Tanacetum coccineum
ACCGGTAAATAATGGATCTAATGCCAATATCTCATGAGCTTTTGCACCATTTTTTTACATAAAACTTCATAATTTCTGCAAATGAAACATGTCAAGCTCGTGTATTTTAAAATTTAAAAAATTTATAAGTATAAAGGTATAACGTTTTACCTGGACCGGTTTCAAATATAGCAACAGGAACAGCCCTTTCGCTCACGGGGTGCCCCTATTCTCATCAAGATTAACATACGACAGTTACTAAGTTTTTTACAGTCAAAAGAAGTATATATATAGTGAATAGCAACGAAGCTCGATAGCCTTAATAAATTTAATTAATCTTATCTTTATGATTTGAAATACATATCAAGTTTTTTCTTTACGTTACTTCGACTGCAATATGATGCGAGTAGAATAAACACGCCACAATTTAGATGCATACTCGTGATTCACATGCAATAATATATGGCAACGTAAACCTTTGTTTTGACCATAGTATCACCAAGAAAATGAGTGGGACGCCATGTTGTTGTTACTGCACATGACTTTTGCTCACCATATTATGCTAATGACTTGCTCATAGTGCTCGATTCTGATATGAAATCAAGCAGGTCACTGTCTGCAACATCCTTTCGTTGATTCTGAAACATTTACTGATCCGTTGATTATAAAGTTAAAAAAATAACAAAAACAAAGGGGAAATTTGATTTACATACAGCGAGAAGGTCAAGCCAACGGTTTGCTACAGACGCAACAATGGAATAGCATTCCTCTAACGTAGACCCGTGAAGGAATTTTTCAAAGAGCTCTGCCTGAAAAACAGATGTATAGCAAAAGTTATAAGGAGAGTAGGCGGAGTATAAAAGTAACTGAGGAAGCTATAAGTTAGAAAGAATATATATTTTATCAGATAAGAATACTACTTGAAAAACTTTAATGAGCTTTAGTTCACCCCTCCTCTTAATCTCAAAACCTTTAAGCTCCGCAAGGGTATTATCATCATTGAACAAATCATGTCGCTTTTTTATTAATATTCCTTCTTCTTTAGAAGCGGGAAGAATCATAGCCTACATTCATCAACCGTAAAAAGTGTCAAAAGAATGTAAGATGGTGTCACTCTCAGGTGGATGCAGGTTATACATGGATCACAACAAAAACTGCCATACTCAACAATCATCACCACCCAGAATTTTGAAAACTACCAAACACATTAGAAGAAGCTATTATTCTTCCTCAAGCATGATTTGTTCGGACCTAATTAGTAACCTGAATCAAAAGCTACTTTTAAATAGGAAACATGCCAATTCAAACAGGCAAGAGTAGACTAAGACGATAAAAATATGTCAAGAAAAAGCTTAAAAATGCAACTATTAACACTCAGAAACCCATTACATGTAATGCTTCATAGAACCTTAACTCATATTCTTTTAGAACCAGATCATAAATTTATATGTGACCCACAACAGAAGCTATCACACTTTAAGATATGCAACATGTAAATTGATATATAGACAATAATCTATTTGTAAAAACATAATATATCGACAATAATCAATCTATAAAGTAACTGTATCATAATAATTATGAATAATAAAATAAAAATAAAAAAGAAAATCAAACATGACTAACCTCCCAATGAATTGTTTGTTTACATTGATTATAATCGTAGTCATCTTGTGTTGCATAGGTTTATCCTGATTCAAAAGATGTGTGGTATATGTTCCTAATCAATTGGAACAAAATTAGGTTAGGTTTTTTTGTTATACATATGGATTTGAAGTGCTTGATGTTAATAATGGTTTCGATCTTGAATCAAAATCGCCGGAGGAGTTGATGTGGGTGGAGATTTAGGAATGTTTGAATAGAATGGGAGAGATATTAGGGTGAAAGTTGTAACTGAAGAGTTAAAGAGGCGAAAATGTAGCAAAGGTTTATGGAAGTTGTTAATTATCGAAAATACCCCCAAATTTTACACTGTTCAATGCCTAGTCACCAAAATGTTCCTATATTGCCCTTTGACGTGGCATTTCCAGTCAGCATTAAAATTGCCATGTCACCAATCTAGTCATCATAAATTTTTTCATGACTTGCCTCATATATAGGTAGAAATTACTTTTAGACAAAGATATATAATATTACCTCTTTAGAGCGTAGGTGTTTACATCATGTAACGTGATAATAAAAGTATTTAATATGAAATAAATATTGAAAGGATACAATAGTTAACAATCATTCCTCATTTGGTGAACCTTTAAAATCTGAGCTAGCTTATAAAATCATAAGTTGTTATAATGTGTACTACACAATATAACTTACAACGATTGTCTAATGAGTTTTGGTATGTATGCATACCTTCAAAGATAAACTGGTTTATATCGACTTCGAAATTAGAAGTTATTAAAAAAAATCAATGTTAGGCAAAAACAATCAACGTAGAACAACGAGGTTCCATTTGCCTTGTGTCTATCTCAAAAGAAACAAAATTTAACACCACAAATTAAATGTTTGACAAAGCAGTACCTACAAATTATAACGTGCTTATACTATTTTGTAAAAGCATTTGATAACGAGCTTTAGCTATAACCATAACCCGTAAACAACATACAACCATAAATGCTTAACTTTTTTTGTTAAAAGGTATGTACACCCGGTATACTTGATGTGAGTGAATCTCACATCTCAACTGGTTACATAAGCAGAAAGCAAACACGCCATTTATGCTTCAAACTATACATATCATAAGAATGTCAAACCAAACTTATGAACTACTATAAATAAAACAATCACTAACTAGATTACATTTGAATCATAGTGAAACCAAATATACCCTAGCCTTAATTTACCCTCAGAGATTGATGTCGAACGCAACACAAAATGCAATTCGTTCTTCCGTTAGGTCCGATACCACATCATCAAATCCGTCATACAAGTCATACTCATCAAGTTCACGTAGACTAGGTCGTTTGGTCCGTCGCCATATCACTTGTATGAAGAGGCCATAAACTAGGCAGTCTCATTATCATACTCTTCCACATCACTTTTCGAATTACCATCTTGCAGATCCATTAAAGTAATAGGTATGAATCCGGATTCCACTGTTAACAACTTCTTCACAATTAGGCTGGCATGTTCTTCCAAATTATTCACCTCCTTATCACTAATGGTATTGAAATGACCCACACCCCTAGAATCCTCCACGTCACCCATACTACCTAAAGCATCAAAAGAATTAGTAGTAGTAGTAGTAGTAGTGTTAACAACATGTGTAGCACCGGAAACCTTCGGCTTTGGCTGTCTAGAAACCGTCTTGTTGTCGTTGTTTGGTTGAATCGGTTTGTAAACAAGATACGAATTCGAACCAATATCAACACCACAAACCGCTTGCCTAGGAGCCTTTGTATTCTTCAAAACATTTATGAAAATTTGGTTTCCACTCGTACCCAATTTGAATAGTGTTTAAAATATACTCATCACCCTCTATTTATGGGATTTCCATCACAAAAGTATATTTCAACTCCACATCAATCAATAAGTTGATCATAGCTCTCACATAACTCAACCTACCCCATGACTCTGTACACATAGTTGTAGTATAGGCGTCTAACATCAATGGTGTACCAAGTTTAGTTGCAATAACACTCAACCATGCAAACGCAGTAAGAGGAACATCATAGAATTTAACCTAAATTGAAACGTTAGACAAGTCATCCTTTGATAAGTTCGCATTCGCATACCACCTTTTAATAATTTATGGCATATTACGAATTAGCCATGGACCATTTTCAAGCATTGCTTCCGCCCCATCCTTGGAATTAAACATGAATAAGAAAAAGCTTGAGAGTTCATCATTGTTCTAACAAGAACATACTTACTCCAAGTGCTCTTGACATAATTTTCAACAACCGGATATGCCATTCTTTTGCCCAAGAAAAATCCATAAAGAGAATTGATAAATCGTTCATTAACTTCATAAACCGATGTCAATGAATTAACAACATCATCCGCATTACCGGCCGTGGCTACTAAAGTACGAAAATTAAGAATTTTCCTACTTGGTTCTCTATTAAGAAGATTTACATAAGAAACAACCTCGTTACCCGTCAATTTCGCACCATTAGTTAATAAACAAATCTATCATTTGATAAAGCAGCAACACCAACATAATTAAATTATAAGGTTAATAAACACTATTTGATTTTAATGGTTTCCCATCTTCACTTAAAAGATGAGTTTTCCTTCTAGCATTTAACTTTAAATATCACGGGTCTTTACAGCTAAAGAAGTAGGATTTGGACTATCAAATGCGTTAGATAAGCTTGGATACGATCCCTCAATCATGCTTGAGGATGGTTCTAACTCATTCAGTTGCCCATAAATATGTTTACCATGCTTGATACTCGATTCGAGATTTTGTTCCACTTTACTAGTACTAATCGTGCCCTCCTTAGCACCACTATTCTCCTTCGCTGAAATCACAGCAGAAGAACTCTTATTTTGTTTAACATTCTTCCCTCCAGAACTCCAAACCTCTCTCCGTTATCCCTACATACACCCTATCAACACATGAGCCTTACCGGGACCTTTTAAACCAGCAAGCAAGACAACGAGGTTACAACCAACAATTATCCAACCCACGATAACCTATCCCACGATATAAAAAAAAGAACACTCCAGGAAATATTACTTTGAACCCTAATCAACTCAGGGTCGATCAAGGAAACAAGTGTAACGGTTCAAATCGACAGCAAATCCAAACAAAAAGCGTAACGACAATAAATAATAAAAGTGTAGTAAAGAAACAAACCATAAAAAGGAAAGAAACCCTAATCGATTTAAACCTAGGACGGACAAAAAAATAAAACAAGCCGTTGATAAATCCAAAGATCAATCAGCAAAAACTTTTAAGGTTTCTAAAACAATTAGGAAAATAAAGATCAATTTGGGCACAAAAGCGTTTACGAATTTGGGTTTGAGTCCTGGGAGAAAAGAGAAAATCACCTCTTTGAGAAGAAGGATATAAATGATTAACGTTTCATTGGGAGCTAGCGTTTTAAAAATTGAATCTAAAAAGCGTATAGCCTTTGTTGCCAAAAAAAAGTATATAGCCATTAAACCTACACGCTCTAAATCGTTCACTAACAAACACAATATAGTCCAACAAAAAGTACTCAAAAGTAATGTTATAGTCGGGCATAATTCTTATTGAAGGGCAAGAAGGTCTATAAACAAAATACACAAATGAAAAGCAATGCATATTTATAAGGTTAGTAATGAAGTAATACCGAGTTCAAATGTAAAGTTTGCAGCATAAACGTACAAGGTTATATGATACATTGTGTAATATTAGACCTAATATAGTTGGGCCGGCTCTATGGGCCGTACCCATTAGGTTTATTGTGCAAGATACCTCATTATTATAAACAAGCAGGATTACCTGCGCGTTACGTCATTAATTTTTCGCGCGTTGTTGCGGGGCATTATTATTTTTTATTTTTTTATTTTGTGCGGGTTTATTTTTTCGGCCTCACGTTTAATAGTTTATTTTTTTCTTATATGAGCTTATGTGTTGGGATCATGTTTAAAAGTTTCTTTTTTTTGGCTATACGGGGTTTTTTATTTTGTACGGGTTTATTTTTTGGGTCTCATGTTTAATAGTGCAGGTTTATTTTTGCGTTAAAATTTTATTTTTAATTTTTTCTATTTTTTATTTGTGCGGGTTTATTTCTTCGGTCTCACGTTTAATAATTTGTTTTTTTATATGAGCTTATGTGTTGGGTCTCATGTCGCGGGTATTTTTTTATCTGAATAAATGAGTACTAATTTTTCGCGCGTTGTTGCGGGTCATTATTATTTTTTATTTTTTATTTTGCGTGGGTTTATTTTTTCGGCCTCATGTTTAATAGTTTATTTTTTTCTTACATGGGCTGCACGGCATTTTTTTATTGTATTTTGTGCAGGTTTATTTTTTCGGTCTCATGTTTAATAGTGCGGGTTTATTTTTGCGTAAAAAAATTATTTTTATTTTTTTCTATTTTTTATTTGTGGGGGTTTACTTTTTTCGGTCTCATGTTTAATAGTTTATTTTTTTATATGGGCTTATGCGTTGGGCCTCATGTCGCGGGTATTTTTTTTATCTAAATAAATCAGTACTTTTTTAATTTTTTTTCTTATTTTGTACCGAGGATTTATTTTATATTGCCTGCGTGAAAAAAATAAAACGGAAAAAAAAGCTAAATGGGCCGGCCCAAAATGGGAGCCCAATGGGCTGCGTACTGTAGCACAGACAACAAATACGTCGTCGTTTTGAATGAGTTTTGATAGTATATAAATAAAGTTTATTATATAAAAATGTCGTAAATAGATAAAAGTTGATGGTCCATTTTATAAGGTTTCATTTTTTCTCATATATGGGCCGGCAGATTTTTTAATTTCTTTACTTTAGCCCAAATTTTCTTATGGGATGGCAGTAATTTTTTTTTTACAATGGCTCAATTTTTTGGCCCGAGTCCAAGACGGCATCGTTTTTGTCCGTCGATGTGTATATTACTAATAGAGGTGCTAACTCGTGTATTTATATATCATTACAATCACAATAATACAATACCTTTTCGTGGTTTTATTTGATATCAGAGCTCTAGCTACAACTCATCACGATAAATTGTTATCCAGCCGATAATTGCGAGGGATCAAAGTTTATTTATTTATTTTCGTTTTATTTTTATTTTTTTAATCCATCTCATAACCCCTACCCACAAAGAAAAACTCTAGCCATTATAACATAAAACAAGAATGTTGATGTCGCTATCGAAAAAACATAAAGTCATTGTCAACATCAGCTTCGTCAACTATACTCTTTTAATTGCAGGAGATCATCACCATCGACAACAACAGTTGATCACTAATTTGCTCTCCTTTCTAGAGGAGAAAACACAAGCCCGGCGTTACTAGAAAACGTCCACAAAGAGAAGGAAGTCGTCGACCAGAAAACAACGTTAATTCTATGCAAAGAAAAGAGAGACAAAAGAAGAGAAAAACAAAAGAAGACTGAAACAAAAGAAGGTGTTCTGTAAGCATTCAAGTTTAAGATACAAGCAGTATGACGGTTACCTTTCCTTAGCTTGCGGGGGCGTATTAGACCCAATAAAGTTGGCCGACCCGATGGGCCGTACCCATTATGTTTGATGTTAGGATTAGAGTTGCTTATCGACTAAGCTACCTCATTACTATAAATAGAGGTGCTAACTTTTGTATTCGTATAAAATTACAATCACAATTATACAATACCTTTTGAGGTTTTATATGTAAAAGGCGATAATAACCATTCCAAGATTCACACGAACACCAACATCCAAGTTTGTTATTTTTAGTGATCTGAAAGCATAGTTGACTCTTCAATTGATAATGCACAAAACCGTTCTGCGTTTGTAAGGAGCAGAGGTGCATATTCGAACACCAATACTTTACACTGCAAAAACACAAGACTTAAATGAGTAATCTATAAAGCTTAATGTTTAAGAGAAAATGGCTTTTTAGTTTTGTCACTAACAAACAATTATGCTTTTGCGTGAAATCGGAAAAAAGAATAAATATGCTAGAGCTTACCAAAAAAACATAGAGCAGTTTTTTTTCATTTACATTTTCACAAACGGCCCATAAATGGTAATTATTGCGAAGTGAACAATCTTTTCAAAAAATTTGATGGCTCTAAACACATATGACATGCTCCCATTTAAGCTAAACTCTACTCCCTCCATCCTATTTTGTATTGTCCACATTTCATTTTTGAGATGTCCCAATTTGATTGTTCACAACTAATAGTGAAGTTTGATCAAGTTTACTATATTATCATTGTTTGAAATTATTATTACAAACTTTAAAGAAGACTTAAATTAATTAGCTAAGGGTAAAACTATTTTTCTGTCAAAAAGTAAAAAAGAGAAAGCAGTAATAAATGCACTTTTCTTAAACTGTTTATTTTTTGTCGGGGGAAAATAATTTTAGGACAGAGGGAGTATTTTTTTTACCTGTTTGATATAAAATAACAAGCTAGATCAATCCATCCATAAAAATATTGGTTTCACCAAAAGAGCACAAAAATTGACACGAAGAAAAGTTTCTGGACAAACTGTGACAGTTTAAATGAGAAAGGGGGGGGGGGGGGATTATCGTTGTTTTTCAAACGGTGCTGACTTGAACCTCCAAATTTAATACAGAACACCGACCTACAAGATTGTGCCTTGAACCTACTATATGAAGACGAGAACGATACCTTTGTTTACGCTACGCTCGCTGTTATTATAATTCTTTAACGGGTCGATAATGTTGAGATGCTTCAATGACGATCCATGTCCACCACTTGTGGTCAGAGAACACGTCAAAACAAAATCTAAGGAAATCGCCTCTAAGCATATCATATCTATTAGGTGGTCTCTCTACTGCAATTTTAAATTTTATCAAACACGTGCATAACTAATTAAAATGACAAAGATAATATATCAATACCTTACCTATGATTTTTTTTGAAAAGCTAAGATTTTATTAAAACGGCTCCGAGAAGGAAACCGAAAAAGGAGATACAACGAGGATCAAAGAAAAGGGAAGAACCTAGAAACGGCCAAAACAGGCGGCCAAAGAACCGAACCCAAACTAGAGCACGCTAGACTAAATTAAAAAGAGAACTCTGATCAGAGATCCACCGATTCCAGTTGCACGGGAAGGACTTGCAACGAGTTGAGATCCATAATTTTGCTAATCTTTGAATGGAAGGGAAGACGTCCTCATCAAGAACTTTAACAAGAGAGTCAACCTCGGCATGAACAACCTTGTTTCTCCACTTCCAAATCATCCAAACACCACATTGAAAAACGCCATGCATGATCTTGTTGATTTTAGGACAACCCATGTTAGCAAAGGAACCAAGTTGATATTCTAATCGAACCTATTTTATTGATGTAAGCGTTATCCCAATCGAACATACCAAAGTAATCCAAGAATGTGTAAAGATCCTATTATGTGAACTATAAAAATAACTCAAATCATTTAAAGTCAGAAATGTACTGTGGACTTATCGGGTTGATATGCAGAAGTTAAGATGTGGACTTACGGATAAAGGACTGTTACATGATCTATGAAAGACATTGAAGATAGAGTTAACAAGTATATTTGCCCGCGCGCTGCTGCTGGGCGGGTTTTTTAGAAGGTATTTTGAGATTTATTTGTGGCTTATAAAAATGTGATAAGGTTTTTGTTTTTTGTTTTGTTGTTTAATATTATTTTTGTAAGAGTTTATATGTGTATATTTTTTGGGTTGGTTTAAGTATTATTGTGTAGCTATTGTTTTGCTTTTTTTTGGCCTTTTTCATTGTTATTGGTAGGGCTTTTAGAAGTTTATAAGCCATGTTCAGTGTATATAACTTGTGTAAAAACATAAACTTGGGCCTATAATATTTAGGTATTGGAACTTCTGGTATCACTTTCTTACCACAGGTTGTGCAGTTTTGGTAGTACCATTCTTTTTGGGAGTTGATTTTGTGTATGGTAGCGTCTGACGTAAATCTAACATGCTGTGCAACGAAATTTTTATTATTTAGATTGTTGTCATGTTTTGTTTAGTTTGGTGAGGAAAATAGTAAGATAACGAACCTGATAGTTCTGTGGGTTTACTTCAAGGAGAGTTGCTAACGGAAAACGGTTTCTTGTTCTTTCCTGGTTGAGATCCTCATATCGTTGATTGTTGATGGTCAGGAATGGTGTGTTGTCTGGCAGTTGGTCGTGCCTGCAAGTTTTGTGGATATTTGTGAGAGTTTTTCCATTCTATTGTAAAACATATGAGTGTATAGTTATGATGCTTACTGATGTTTGATATCAGTAAGGTAAGAAATATGGGAGTGTTACCTGTGACTACTGCATTTTTTACATTTGCTCGTCGTGCCAGCTCGTTGTAAGCCGCAAAGTTGAAGTAGTGTTCGGGGAAGTCATCGTTAGGTATGTTATGGAGCTGAATGTATTTGCCAAATATAAGAGATGTATCGTTTTCTAAAGTCCGTTCCCATGGAGATGTTTTGTCGCAACTAAAGTCTGAAATTCTGTATGCTGTATGGAGTTCCAGCAATTGGTCAAAATATTCAGCATCTTCAACGCCCATATTGGCTTGTATCGGGGTACCCTAGGTAAGATTTTTATAAATAGTTAGGATATGTATTAATTTTTTTCTGTGTAAGAAACATTGAATGGTAATCATTGCTTACCTGTTTGTCGATAATCATACAGCAGAACTTTGTTGGTAATCGAGTTTGATTATGTGTGGAAATCCATTTGCGGTAAACGATCACCTCAATTGTTTTGTTAGAATCTGTCGATTTGAGGTCGGCAACGTTTCTTATTTCTGGTTCTTCTGCTACAATCATTTTTCCCTTATTTTGACGGCTAGAGTCCGTGTTGCTAGTTGTCGCCATGTTCCTAAAATATGTAAGTGTAACATTCTCAAGAAAAAGAACAAACATTAGGATTATGAGTTACAAAAATTCACTAATAGCTATAGAGTCGACTGTATTCACAAACATCAGTAGTGAGGAAATCTGGAAATAGGCATAGTACAAACTAACATGAATATATGGGTTGCAAATATCCGAGTTGTTAAATTTGAATCATATAAAACAAGAATAGATTAACATAGCAACTTAATTAACATTTAATTTTTAATCTATACTTCTTTTTATCATTTTATGTTTGATTCTAGGTTGTTTATTCATTATTTATGGCAAGGATTGCATGTCGTTGCCATAATTTTCAATAAAAACAATAAATAAACCAATTACATGCAGCCCTAGCGTGTTTTAAATTCGTATGTAATACATGTATACTAAACAAGTTGGCTCGTGATGCCACTGTTGTAATTTAACAATCAAGTTAACCAATTTAACTCTAACGAGTACGCAGCGGATAGATCTAGTCTAGCATAATAATTAACATACATATAAAACACATTTAAGGGACACGAAAAATAAATAGGAACATACCCTCGTAGTCACCAGCAAATCAAAGAAACCAAGTGTATGAAACTAGTGACTAAATTGTCACCTCTACGAGTGCTCACACAAACACGTAAACAAGCACGCCCGGATGCTAGTCCAAACTCCACGTATTAACCAAACAACACTTGTATACCAATACCCGAGATCCTGATCCGAAAACAAAACCAAAAACCCTCTTTTCTGTTCTGTCCGAGATCACAACTATACCCGAGATCAAAAATCAGTGTCGTCCGATATCGGACAAGCTTGAGAAAGCTGTTTGTCCGAGAACGATCAGAAGACACCAAAACGAAACCAACAACCTGTCACGCCTTGACAGATAATTAAGACCAAGAACCAGTGGATGCTATATCACAATAGGATCACTAAATCACTTGTGAACACCTGCAAATCACAACACGATGATCACAAGTGCAAGACAAAAGCTAGGAACCCTAACTTAGGGTTTATAGATTTCGGTTTGAATGAAAGGGAATATGAGAAGAAGATAGGAGCAAAAAACCAACTCATGATAAGAGTAAAACTCCATGAGCTTTAATCTTATCATACATCTTCCTTTCACCCTTATCAAAAACGAACCTAGACACTCTTGGAACCATTCTAGAGCCTTCTGGCCGTCTACCATATTAGGACAACAACAAGATTATGTCTTGGACGAATTTTGGTCTTAAGGTTCACATTTAGAAACATACGTGAAGTTTAAACGCGCTCTATGCGTTTAACGTGTGTGCCCCCAATAGGCTCACACACTTCTAGTTGTACGTGGCTTATCCAACTACCATATTCCAACACTTTATTACAATCCCCTATAGATATTATTAGCCTACTAAATATGATTACAAAAGCAACGCTTCAACTAGGCAATCCACAGGTGCTCCAGTACAGTCAGCTGGGCCATCTTCACCAAGACCAAATCAACAGGCCCCAACTCAAAAATGCTAAATTTGAATATCAAGAAGAAAGGACACAAGTTCCCTAGGCTGGTGTTAACAAGTACATGAAATTGTCCATGGAAGTTGACTCTGACAGAGATGGGAAAATCACTGGTGATGAGGCTCGTAGCTTATTTTTAAGTTGGAGACAACCAAGAGGTAAATACTCTTTAGTGAAATGTCTTTCCATAATAGATTTCCTATAAACACGACAAGCCATAATGTTGTTACTCTTTGACAGAAATTCTGAAACACGTGTGGGACTTGTCTGATCAAGATAATGACAACATGCTCTCCTTGAGGGAGTTCTGTATCGCTCTCTATCTGATGGAGCGGTACAGAGAAGGCCAAAATCTTCCACCAACACTTCCTAGTAATGGTCTTGCTTTTGATTCAAGGAGGTGTTGATTTCATCATATTTTTGCCCGTTGCCTATATTGTACTATAAGACTCGGATTTGTAGTTTATTTTGATAATTTGATTCTTGAGAATTTCCCTATATTATTTCTTTGGCATAAATTATTTGTGCATGAGTTACTTATAGATGCAAAAGTTATGCGACCAATTCTCCGTTGTAATTGTAGCTTTTAGTGTAGGTTAATAAAAAACACCACCAAATAAACCCGTAAAGGCATTGATATCAGCTGAATGCGAAGTTACTTATCTGACTTAATGTTTTGTTTGATTTTTTATTCATCATAAAATAAAATTGTCTTTACAATCCAATTTCCAAAAACTAAAAAACACAGGTTACATTGAGACTACTAGCTGGAAGCAATCCAATATTCTTAGTATGGTTCTGAATAACTTCATAATGTTTTCTTTAACAGTAGTCCATGAAGATCACAAATTTCAATAACTACACACTTCACGAAGGTAGTGAACTTTAGCACAGAAATGTCTAGCACCTTTAGTGATTCCAGATTCATTAGCTATAGTGATTGCTCTAGTATTATCACAATACATATTTATGGGTTCTTCAATTGTGGGAACAACACCAAGCCCAGAAATGAATTTCCTAACCCAAACGGCTTCCTTAGAAGCATCATAGGCAGCAATATACTCAGCTTCTGCAGATGAAGTAGCAAAAATGCTTTGCTTGGCACTCTTCCAATCAACAACACCTCCATTTAAAACGAACACATATCCAGTCTAAGACTTGAGGTCATCAGCATCCGTCAGATATCCAGCATCAGTGTAGCAAGAAACCCTGAGCTCTCATTTTATATCACCTCCGTAAACTAGAAACATGTCCTTAGTATTCCTGAGATACTTCAAAATGTTCTTAACAGTAGTCCAGTGAAGATCACCTAGATTCTGTTGAAATCGGCTTGTTATGTTCTGAGCGAACGCAACATCAGGGAGAGTACATCTTACAGCATACATAATAGAACTCACAGCCGAGGCATATGGAACATCTTGCATGCGCTTTAATTCAGCAGGTGTTGAAGCACCTTGTGATTTACTCAATCTAAGTTTTTCTTGCATGGGGATACTTCCACGTTTGGAATTCTCTCGACCATGTGATATCGCTTTAAGATTTTTTTTGATATAAGCACTTTGACACAAGCTAATTAACCGCTAAGATCTATCTCTGTAGATCTTGATTCCAAGAATATATGCAGCTTCACCTAAATCTTTCATAGCAAAACACCTTTTAAGGTATGATTTTACATCTGTAAATTGGAAGTTGTTTTTCATGATTAATATTCATCGACATACAGATTACGAAAGTGACATTACTCCCCACTAGCTTTTAAGATTATACACATGGCTCAAACACGATTTTTAGTTGAAAACCAAATTACTTTTATTTCATCATCAAATCGTTATATTCCCATTGCCGTTGATCTTGTCCTTAAGCCCATGAAATGGAATCGATCAACGTGCATACTCGGTTTTGGATATTGTTTTTATTGACAAAACCTTCAGGTTGCTCCATGTAAACTCTTTTTCAGAGAGATATCATTGAGGAAAGGCAGTTTTGACATCCAATTGCCAATCTCATAGTCATAAAAACCTGGCTATAAGCTATAAAATCGCTAATAGCTCTAATGTCTCACAGGAGATAATGATTCTCATAATCAATCCTGGTGTTTGAGTATAGCCCTTCTCCACAAGACAGCTATTGGTTAAAAAAGGTGTGGTACAAGCTACAACCCATGACGTTCTCTTCTTGAGAGCCATCTTACTACTGCCAACGGTTTTGCCATACAAATGGGGGGGGGGAGAAATCAACTAAGTCCCAACTTTTTTGTCTTTCATGAATGAATTTTTCCTACATACATAATGTAGGTTCCCAATAATTCACACAAACATGTATAGATCTAAAGAGATCTAGAGAGAGAAAGTTAGAAAGAGAGAATAGTTGAGAGAGAAAAGGAAAAACACACTAAAGAGTGTGTGTAAAATGAAATAAATAGATGCTTACCTCTTCCAAAGTTGGAAGAGTATTTATATTTTCTTAACAATACACCGGGTATTAGTACCCTGTTCAATAACCGAAAGTACAGTACGTTTACCTATTAAACTACGAGCTATATTGAACAATAAAATCACGGGGTTGACCGAAGTCATTTTCATATATCTAACAATCTCCCCCTAAGGTGAGGTCACCCTTGAAAAATACTAAAAACTTAAGCACTTCAATCTTCAGATTTGATCTTATGTAATAGCTCGTAAATGTTTTTGATTCATTGATCTGTATCTTGTGAATCTGAAGCAGTGAACTTTAGACTTTTAGGCTTTAGCTTGACTTGTATGTGATCTTTGAGCTTCTTTGAGATCATCATCCAATCATAATCTCTAATCATCATCATGTGATCTTTTGCCATCTTGTGAACTTGTGTCATTCGGAATGTATGCTCACAACACTTTTCTTGTGATCTTAAAAGCTTGAATATTCAAGTTGCGGAAGCTTTGTAACAATACTTGAGCTTTTCATGATATCATTCGAATGAGTCGTTTGAGAATGAGCAAACGCGGTTATGACTGGATTTTGTTCGAACACGTAATCTTCTCCATCTCACATCCTTAAATGTTCCTGTAATAAAACAGTTAGCAATAAAAGAAAAATTGATTTGTAAAAACAATCTAAGTGTTAATTATGAAAATATTTTGTAACACTTTGATAGTTTTGATTGGTTGTCAAATGTTCAATTAACGTTAATTCATTTTTTTTCTTAAAGCTGGAACAAGTTTGATTCACGTCGAATCGCACCATCGAGTGCTTTCCAGTTGACACTAAGTTTGTACTACTGGAAGAATCACGCAGACAAGTCACCTACCTAGAGCTTGTTTGATGTAGGCTTTAGCAGGATTTCCATCTTCATAGTGAATACCTTCGTATCACTCGAATGTTCTGGCAATATCACAAGGATAATGCGTAGGACTCTTAAGATAACCTTGTTTCCACAGTGTGTGAAAGACAAGATAAATGGAAATGTGTCCTAACGAGATTAATTGATGATCTCTTGGTTCTAGACTCGAAAGTGCGCTTTGATATTAGTGATCAGAGGCTGGAGTTGACTGCCACCTTTTCAATACCGACTTACTCAGAGTGAGTGAGACAGTAGATTGCATGTTTAGTCTCTGTGACAAATGAGACAAGTTTCTTTCAAGAGAAACTCGAATGGCTGGGAAAGGGTTGTGGCATTTGCAATCACCCGGTTCCATGCTGTTGTCTTTCAATTGTCCCAGCAATCAACTGTGATTCTGACAGCAATATGTATTACACCGATTTCTGCCTAATTGTATGGAGGGCTTCTTTCTTTACACCCTTTATCCGTACAATTCTTTTTCATTCTTCAACCCCTTCAGTGCTTACCGAGATTTCATGACTAGTACCTTGTTGGGTTTATTCGAGTACTAGCTCCATCTCAGTCAGCACTATTCCCTTATTCTCATACCTAAGGACTTCTACACTAACTAGTGGATAATCCTTGGGTAGATCCCTCCGGTTCTGGCAGGATCATGGGAACGAGTACCTAACCTTACCATCCTTATAACTTCGATAACATTAAATACATGGTCAGTCTTTTGGTACAGTTCATCTTGCCATAAAACCACCGTTGAAAAACTCAATCAGGTACTTATGATTTAACTATCAAAGTGTTTAGTACCCGATTGTTTTTGCTTTTCAGAAAGGCTCCCCCTCACACAAGGGCATCTATTCGAAACGTTTAGCACATTTTGGTAAGGAGTAAACACTTTGAGAAATATGATCACATTACATATTTTAATCACATTTTCTCCCCGTATCAAAAATTTCAAATCATTTGACATTTTGGATATCAATTGATTTAATATGTTATAAAAAAATTGGGAGAAAAGTGTGCCGATTATTCACAAGCCATGTTTGGAACATATTAATGTTCCCCCTCAATCGTTGAGGGATATATAAGATAGTGCTGAGTACAGTAATTTGAAAGATTTTGAATTTTCTAAGAAATTCTTGAAAATTTATACTCAAGCACTATTTTATAATTATCTATATTTTAATTCTACATTACACATTTATATATTCACAAGATTATGTATGAGACAGGACCTGAATATGTTCAATCCAAAAATGACATAGTCATTTTGTCCATGTTAGCAATCTACAGTCTGTCTCGATACACTCCGTTTGGAAGTTGTCTTAGCTTCCCCTTGAACCAGCAATCCTTTCCTGAGTAGATTTAAAGCCTTCTTGCAATTCGCATTAAGAAGACTTGAAGTATGACGCCCAAATCTTCGAAGTACACAATTAATTCGAAACCGCAACACCAAAGACAGTTAAGTCCCCGGATGTCCTAATTCTCCCTAACAGATAGTGATGATAAAAATTGATACGACCAAAGCCAACTAAGTCCCAGATGTCTCAATTATTTCCTCTCAGTAGACGAACTGATAACATCTAAGACAACTAAGTCCCAAATGTACACTTTTCTTTCTATCAGATACTGACTAACTAAAGGAATTATCATACTTATCATACCAATATGTACCTCTTTGATCAAATATTTCTACTCCTTTTAAAAACAAAAAACAACAGCTTGTGATTGATTGTTAAAGGAAGCATTAATTGAATCAGTAACCATCTTCTCATGCTCTAATCAATCTTCTGACAACACATTTCCCTGGTATCTCAACTGATACATACCATAAATGACAAGATATCTCTTCTCCAATTTGGTTAATAGCGCACCGTAAAGTAACCCGGAAAAACACTGATTTCTCTGCGGTTAAGACATTTGGTCTTCCCCAGAATGGCCTACAATCAAATTAAGGCAATGGATTTCTATCACGTGGTAGTTTTTGTACCCTTTCTGTGTATTTACTCCTTCCCTTTGATGTTTTGATACCTCAAATTAGAAAAATCTTATATGCACACATGCTTGATATCGGTGTTCGCAAATAAATAAACTTATATCAAACCCGTGAGAATCAGTTTCAAGGCTTTTGTTAAACTACAGAAAGAAATTCCAAACATCCTAAGTATTTTTACAAACTATGACCTTTGGCAATAATAGTCCGAGTATGTAGTTTAAAGCCTGAATTCACTAAGTCTTCAATTGCAAATAAGTCCCTAAAGATTGAAGCAAATGACATCTAAGGCACATGTAGTTAATATGAATTAACTCCCTTTAAATTGTTATCTGTCATTATCAAAAACTTCAACTGTTTAATCCTTGACTTATTTTGAAAGACCGTTTAATAAAAAGATAATTTGAACACTTTCTCCCCCTCAAAAAATGACCCGTTTTCCTATTTAGATAGCTGTAGTCATTGTTTGAATGGTCGAATTATCTTTTGAAAATCTTTTCGTGATTACTTAAAATATTGATTCATTGTGAAGACAACTTTTTCCCAATTGAAATAAGATTTCTCTTATTTTGATAAATAAGTGCACTGAAACGTACACTTATTCTTATGATGCATGGATATGAAATAATCCATGCCCGAGAAAAATAAATTACCCGTTGTCAGGAACAACTGTCTTTTCGACGACATGCGTTCCTCAGATTGAAAAGCGGGTATGCAGTCAAGAATGAACTTCAAGCCATTGTCAAGAGCTTAAAACCTTTGAAATGTTTATTGTTAGAAGTAGCTCAATACCGCAAAGATTCACTTTTCGTTGCTAAGGAAAAATTCCTGAACGTGTATTTTCCTTTACGGATAGCCCGGTTATGCACAGTAATATACATAAGCCATTTTTTTTATTTATTATTTTTTTTTTTATTATTATAATTATTTATTTTTTATTTACAAGAGATGTTTGATGAAATATCAAGCAGTTATGTTTGTCAGAACCATCCAGTTCTGCTTGGAGTCAAACATCTCAAACCAATCCCCTTCTGACAAGATATCAACAAAACCGATCCTCAGAAAGGGCTTTCGTAAATTAACATCTAATATAATTCAGTTCAGAACAAAATATAATTTTTAATAATAAATCAAGTTTTCAACATGTTCCTTATGAAGTGAATACAGAGAATGGATGTGCTTTGTATGAGAATGTTGTACGGGGTTGCATGATATTGCTATGGGCAACTGAGGAGTCGCAATACAATGTATTATGTTGTAGTTGAAGTCCGATAATCTTAAAGCTGTGGTCCTCATCCCCATTTCTTGAGCACAACTTGCAGATAACGACACGTCGCTTCCCTGCCGAAGACATTGCATTGCAGTTTAATTCTTGACATCCAGCTTACAAGTTTATCACCAAGGAACTGTATCCCTCCAGAAGTGCTTTTTCGAGTATCAAGGCAATCCGCATGATCAAGCGTCTAAAAATGTAATGTTTTAAGGTATCCAAATGCCAGAATCCTTTTGGATACCAGAGTACATGTTAATGGTACCCTTTAGGTATTTAAAGATTCTTTTAACCTCCCATGAGTGCCTTTTGATTTGGTCATGCTTGATAACCGTGCACAATAGCATACTGCTTGCACTAAGTCCTGGCTACTAGATGTCATAGACCTGAGGACCCCGATTTTACTACGATAATCAGATTGGGCTAAGGGTTCTCCCACTCAAATCTTTATCTAGTTTGTTTTTGTTAGCCAATGGTATACCATGGAGTGTCAATTGTCCATATTAAGCTTTTTCACAGAATTTCTAAAGCGTACTTGGCCTGATTGATAAGAAATATCCATATGGGGACCTGTTGGATCGAATTCCTAAAAAGAATTTCATTTCCCCCATTAAGGAACATTTCAAATCTACTTTGCATCAGTTTTTCAAATCTTTTTGAATATTTAGGGTTAGTAGACCCAAAATTATGTCTTTCAACGTAAATCTGCACAGTAGAATATCCTCCCCGTATTTTTATCTTGAGATAAGAGTTGGGTCCAATTGTACCTTTAAAAAAAGCCTTTGGACACCCAGAATTTGATAGTTCATCATACAGGCTCTTGGAGCTTGCTTTAATCCATACAAAGCTTTCCTTACAAGGTAGACTTTTTCTGGATGATCTGGATCAACGAACCCTTCCGGCTGAGCAACGTAAACCTCTTCCTTCAGTGGACCATCAAGATATGCCGTTTTCATGTCCATCTGATAGATTGGAAAAGACTTGTGTCTGCTATGGTGCAATAAAAACCGAACTACTATCAAGCGACAACTCTTAGATCATAATGATTCTTCAAAATCAATACCCTCTTCCTGAGCATAACCTTTAGCAACAAGTCATGCTTTGTTGCGAATTATAGTCTGATCTTCATCCTTTTTGTTCTTCCATAACCACTTTAGCTTAATAACCATCTTGCCAAATGGTTTGTCGATGAGTTCCCAGACGTTTAGTCTGTCGAACTGATGAAGTTCATCCTGCATTGCTTCGATCCATGCAGAATCAGCCATTGCCTCCTTAATGTTCTTCGGTTCAACAATACTCACCGTGAGCGCGAACATACACATTTCAGGGATCTGCGACAAGCTGTCGTCTTGTTTTAACTGGATGGTTGGAATTTCTGATGAACTTGTTCTAATGACCGATCTCTGGTCCATATCGGTAATCAAGACTTATTTGTGGTTGAAATGAATCACATCGGTATTATCAATGTTCTGAGGAAGACTCATCAATTCTTGTACCTGAGAACAAAAAGGATTGATAAAATTTATCTTCATGAAACGAATGCAATTCGGATCTTGATTATTGTGTTTTCCTCAACTGACCGTCGTGTTGGATTGGTTAATATTCTTCAAGTAAAGGACTGGAAGAGAAATTCCAACCCTTGTTGTGACAAACCTGTCTTCTCTGTTTGTAGGAACAACATTTGTCTTAGGGGTCACGGGGTCATAGTTGTCAAATCTAAACGCCTTTTGTCCTGTAGGAACGAGCCCTGAAGAGACATTTTTCACAAGACATCTTGTCTGTGATGCGAGGTTCTGAACTGTTGTGATAGACATCATTTCCAGAAGCACGGGTCCATCTGAACTGTTATGATCAGGAGCATCAATTGAGGCATGTGGTCTGACAAAAATTGGACAGCAAACCATAACTTATCTTTGATATAGTAGATTCTCAACCATAACGTTTCACAAAAACACGAATGGAGTTGGATTATCCATTTAGCGCAAAGTAGACTCCAAATGGCATGTTCTTGTAGTTGACTTTATATTATAAATTTGAACGAGAATATCTGCCCAATAACATTCACTAATGAGTGATTCTTTGTCATCTTAGTGTAGTAAATAAACAGCTGAGTAAGATGATGCAAATTTAATGTAATGACCCCTTGTCAATTGGTTTCTTCTTCAAACTAGATGTTGGAAGAAATGTTATGAAGGAAGGATGATTATAAATTAATGCATTTTGATGTCCATGAATTTAATTCTTCAACACCTGAGAGTGAACTTTTATATTGAATTTTCTGATTTGTTGGTAAAGTACTAGTAGATTGTTCATCTTGATCAATGGTAGTTGATGAAGATGAACCAACTGGATCAACAGCTCTTGAAGCAACAATAGCTACCTGATCTGGGGAAATAGTTCATGGTGGAAAATATAAGTACTTCATTAAAACAATGGATAAAACATGATCTCATAGTCTTCTTGATGTTGGAACCATATGGTGTTGGTGAAACTGAGATTATGCACCGAGACCTGAACTGATGTATCCAGGAGTCATCAAAGAAGGCGCAGGTCCTGAACTGATTTGCACAGGAGCCGTGACTTGACCATTTCAAGAACTGAACTGCTCTGCTGTAGTGCGGATGTTGGTGGTGAAAGTTATAATGAATGATTCTTGACAGGGAGGAGATACTGGTTTAGGAGATGAGAGATCGATGACTGAAGTATCAGTAAAGGAACAGATGAAGAAACTTGTTGGATAGGAACAGTGACCATGGATTCAACTTCGGTTTCCATAGTAGTTTTTCCTGGTTCATCTTTTACTTATATATTTCTTCAGGATCAGGCTTAGTTTCCTCATTATCATCCCCAGTTCTGCTTCCCACTCAAGAAACTTATTCGTCAGCAGCTTATGGCATTCATCCATCTGATATTGAAGAAAGACGATGTTCTTATGAAAGGCTTTAACAAGGTTGAAAGCTGGACCTTCTAAATCAGCTTTGCAGAGCTTCTTCTTTCCTGTTCGGCTGCAGAACCATTTGATGAATGACCCAATATCATACGTCTTCCTTTGAAGCTTGTTCTCCTCAGGAACTTTATACGTTGTGGCGTATGTATTTGCCCAGTTATTCTCTGGTTCCGGGAAATCATTCGGGGGAATGGTCCATTCTGGTTCAGGTGTAGCAGGTCTCTCGCCTTCCGGAATAGGCTTAAACCACGTAGTGGTCGACACCTTGGGAATGTGGGCGTTATCAGTGTCCTCCAGATCAGAGACGTGCCCTTCATCCTGCATTGGAATGTTATCTGAAGATTGTTCAGACTGTTCTGATTCGGGATCAGATCTGTGCATCGAAGAGTCAACATCAGCATCTCTTGTGTCAGTGATCTTCCATCCAGTAGAGGGAAGAGCTGGATGTTGTTTGGAAGCAGATGCATCAGACTTCCGTGGTTTCTTCGAACTTTGCTCATCATCTTTTGTAGGAGGTTGAGCTGAACCAGAAGCACCTGAATCGTGTCTTCTCCTCTTTGCTGACTTACCCTGGTTTGATCCAGCTGAAGGGCCTTCATCATCATCATCGTCTTCATCATCATCACTATCATGCTTTCTCTTGTGATCTTTAACCTTGTCTGCAACTTCCTTATCCATGGCATCTTCATCTGCTATCAAAGCTTCCATAAGTGCATGGTATAGATGTTCGCCTTGAGTTTGACATGCCCTTGATATTCAGATTAGCACGAAGATATTCCACATTAGAGTTACTGGACATTGGGTTAAGTCAACATTGGTCAACCTTGGTTGATGGTCTAGAGATTATCTGATAGGCTCAATGACAAGTTAACTAAGCCTGTATGAGAGTCAACAAGACAAATGGTCCTTTGGAATAGGCCTAAGAGGCCGACTAAGATGGAGCTAGTACTGGAATATACCCAACAAGGTGCTAGTCATGAAGTCTCGGTAAGCACTGAAGGGGTTGAGGAATGAAAAAGAATTGTACAGATAAAGGGTGTAAAGAAAGAAGCCCTCCA
>BQNB010098934.1:0-23761 GCA_026074375.1 Tanacetum coccineum
TGCACTCTGATTTTGCTAAACTAACCTTTCAAAATTGATCTCATGCCGATTAAACTCGGTAGTTTTGATGTCGTCATTGGTATGGATTGGTTATCCAAGTATCATGCTAGAATTATCTGTGACAAGAAATTCGTCCACATCCCCATCGACGGTGAAACTTTAATCATCTAAGGTGATCGAAGTAAAACCCGAATAAGCCTCATATCCTGTATTAAAATCAAAAACTATATATCCAGAGGATATCAAGTTTTCATAGCCCAAGTAATGGAGAAGAAGTCAGACGAAAAACGACTAGAAGATATACCAGTAGTCAGAGAATTTTTGGAAGTTTTTCCTAAAAATCTACCTAGCCTTCCTCTAGTTCACCAAGTAAAATTTCAAATCGATTTAATTCCAGGAGCGGCACCAGTAGCTCGAGCACCTACAGATAGTCATTGACCCAACTACAAGAGTTGCAGACCGAGGTTTTATCTGACCAAGTACTTTACCTTGTGGAGCTCGTATTTATTTGTTAAAAGAAAGACGGATCTTTGTGTATCGATTACCAGGAGCTGAATAAACTCGCCGTAAAGAATCGTTACCTATTACCAGGATCGATGATTTATTCGACCAACTTTCAAGGCTTCATCATCTGAGAGTCAGGGAGAAGATATTCCCAAGATGCTTTCAGAACACGTACGGGGACATAACGAATTCCAAAGTGATGCCATTTTGGTTCAACTTAACGCCCTGCGGTTAATTTATGGATCTCATGATCGTATGTGTAAACCATACTTGGATAAATTTGTAATAGTTTTATTGATGATATTCTCATCTACTCCCGTAACAAAGAAGAACACGTTCGGTATCACCTGAGAATAATCTTGGAATTACTCAAAAAGGAGAAATTATATGCTAAGTTTTCCAAATGTGATTTGGTTAGTATCGTGCAATTTCTCAGGCATGCCGATTGTTAGTCTAGGATTCACGTTCGACCCCGCAAGATTGAAGCACGTTAAGAATTGGGCAAACTTCCTACCACACTCTTACGATAACCTTCGGACGTACGCGATTTCTTAGGATCTTGCCTAGTTATATCGGAGATTCATCATAGGATTTCTCGAAAATTGCAAAGGTTGTGACGGAATTAACCCAGAAATTTCAAGAAGTATATCTGGGGAGAAGACATGAGTAGCTTATCCAAACTGTCTAAAACAGAAACTTTGTGAAGCTCCAATCTTAGCATTACCAGAAGGAAATGACGATTTTGTTGTTTACTGTGATGCATCTCATCAAGGTCTAGGGAGCAATGCTAATGCAAGAGAAAAAATTTTTGCATATGCATTTACTCGAAATACTTTAAGCCTAATGAAGAGATTTATACCACACACAGCCTCGAATTAGGAGCAGTTATGTTCGCTCTTAAAACTTAGAGACTCTTATTTCTGTATGGATAAAGTGTACTGGTTTAATGATCAGAAAAGTCTTTAGCATATCTTGATCAGAAAGAGATTGAAATGAACATGAGACAACCCACGTTGGTTAGAATTGCTGCAGATTACGGATTGCGAGATTCGCTACATCCTTGAAGAAAGGCAATTTGTTGTAGACAGTGCCTTAAGCCGACTAGAAACGATACAAACACTCCGTGTCCAGGGCATTAGTCATGACCCTTCACAAAAATTACATCACAATCCTCGAAGCCAAAACCGAGGCGATCAAGGAAGAAACATCGAGCTGAGAAACCTATGAGGAAACGGAACAAAGCATTTAAAGTACTGTCCTAATGGAACTCGATATATCAAGATTGAAGTTGGTTACCATCTTTGGTAATTTGAGGGATTAAGCATGCAGAATCCTATAATCAAAGTATTCCATCCACCCAGTTTTCTAAACAAAATGGTATAGGATCTAAAGAAAACTCTATTGTGGCCTACCATAAAGGCAATCATCGCCAGATTTGTGGGAAGTAGTTGATATGCTCAAGAGTTAATAGCAGAGTGTCAGAAGACTTCGATTACTGATACAACAGAGATTCTACACTGGTAAATGGAAAGAATATGCTGGGACTTTGTTACAAAACTACCCAAAACGTCAAACGGACATGACACAATTTGGGTCATTGTAGATCGCCTTACCAAATCAGCACATTTCATCCCCACCAGAGCAACAGATAGTATGGAAACCCTTACAAGGTTATTATAAGGAATAGTCTCACGGCATGGAGTGCCGATATCCATCATCTCAGATCGTGATAGTCATTTCACATCCAGATTTTGGCAGTCATTGCAGAATGCTTTGGGTACTCAATTAGACATGAGTACGGCATATCATCCCGAAACTGATGGACAAAGTGAAAGAACCATCCAAACACTCGAAGACATGCTTTCATGCCGGTGTTATAGAGTTTTGGAAAGGTTAGGAAAGACACTTACCATTGGTAGAAATTTCTTACAATAACAGTTACCATGCCAGTATTAAGGTAGCACCATTCGAGGCACTTTATGGTCAAAAGTGTAGATCACTTGTCTGTTAGGCCAAAGTTGAAGATGTTCAACTCACGGGGGACCAGAGATAATCCATGAAACACGAAAAGGATAGTGCAAATTCGACAATGCTTGCTAAGCTGCAAGCGTCCGACAAAGGTTCCTAAAAATCTACCTAGCCTTCCTCTAGTTCACCAAGTAAAATTTCAAATCGATTTAATTCCAGGAGCGCCACAAGTAGCTCAAGCACCCTACAGACTAGCTCCCTCAGAAATGTAGGAACTATCTGACCAACTACAAGAGTTACCAGACTGAGGTTTTATCCGACCAAGTACTTCGCCTTGGGGAGCTCCTGTCTTATTTGTTAAAAAGAAAGACAGATCTTTCAAAATGTGTATCGATTATCGGGAGCTGAATAAACTCACCGTAAAGAATCGTTACCCATTACCCAGGATCGATGACTTATTCGACCAACTTCAAGGTTCGAGTGTTTACTCGAAGATTGACTTAAGATCAGGCTATCATCAACTGAGAGTCAGGGATGAAGATATTCCCAAGACTGCTTTTAGAACGAGGTACGGACACTTTGAATTCCAAGTGATGTCATTTGGTTTAACTAATGCGCCTGTTGTGTTCATGGATCTCATGAACCGTGTGTGTAAACCATACTTGGATAAATTTGTGATAGTGTTCATCGATGATATTCTCATCTACTCCCGTAACAAAGAAGAACACATAGATCACCTGAGAATAATCTTGGAATTACTCAAAAAGGAGAATTTATATGCCAAGTTCTCCAAATGTGATTTCTGGATCAATATCGTGTAATTTCTTAGGCACATAATTGACTGTCAAGGAATTCACGTTCACCCCGCCAAAATTGAAGCAGTTAAGAATTGGGCATCTCCTACCACACCCATAGAAGTACGCTAATTCTTAGGACTCGCCGGCTATTATTGTAGATTTATCGAAGGTTTTTCGAAGATTGAATAGTCTTTGACTGGATTAACCTAGAAAAACAAGTATATCTGGGGAGAAAACCAAAGGTCAGCTTTCCAACTGCTAAAATAGAAACTTTGTGAAGCTCTAATCTTAGCATTACCAGAAGGAAACGATGACTTTGTCATTTACTGTGATGCATCACATCAAGGTCTAGGAGCAGTGTTAATGCAAAGAGAAAAAGTTATTGCATATGCATCCCGACAACTCAAGCCTCATGAAGAGAACTATACCACACACAACCTCGAATTAGGAGCAGTTTTGTTCACTCTTAATATTTGGAGACACTATATGTATGGCACAAAGTGTACTGTGTTCACTGATCATAAAAGTCTTCAGCATATCCTTGATCAGAAAGAGTTGAACATGAGACAACACCGTTGGTTAGAATTGCTCGCAGATTACGATTGTGAGATTCGCTACCATCCTGGAAAGGCAAATGTTGTAGCAGATGCCTTAAGCCGAAAGGAACGAATCAAACCACTCCGAGTTAGAGCATTAGTCATGACCCTTCACCCAAAATTACCATCACAAATCCTCGAAGCCCAAACTGAGGCGATCAAAGAAGAGAACATCAAAGCTGAGAACCTACGAGGAATGGACAAAGCATTTGAAGTACGTCCTGATGGAACTTGTTGTATCAAGAATCGAAGTTGGTTACCACTCTTTGGTAATTTGAGGGACTTAATCATGCATGAGTCCTATAAATCAAAGTATTCCATCCACCCAGGTTCTGATAAGATGTATCAAGATCTAAAGAAACTCTATTGGTGCCTAACATAAAGGCAATCATCGCTGAATATGTCGGCAAGTGTTTGACATGCTCTAGAGTTAAACCAGAATGTCCGAAGCCATCCAGCTTACTGATATAACTAGAGATTCCTACATGGAAATAGGAAAGAATAACAATGGACTTCGTTACAAAACTACCCAAAACATCAAGCAGACATGACATAATTTGGGCCATTGTAGACCGTCTTACCAAATCAGCACATTTCATCCCTACCAAAGAGACATATAGTATGGAAACCCTTACAAGGTTGTATATAAAGGAAATAGTCTCACGGCATGGAGTGCTGATATCCATCATATCGGATCGTGACAGTCATTTCACATCTAGATTCTGGCAGTCAGTGCCTAATGCTTTAGGTACTCAATTAGACATGAGTACGGCATATCATCCCAAAACTGATGAACAAAGTGAAAGAACCATCCAAACACTCGAAGATATGCTTCGAGCCTGTATTATAGATTTTGGAAAAGGATGGGAGAGACACTTACCACTGGTAGAATTTTCTTACAATAACAGTTACCATGCCAGTATTAAGGCAGCACCATTTGAGGCACTTTATGGTCGAAAGTGTCGATCACCTGTCTGCTGGGCCGAAGTTAGAGATGTTCAACTCACAGGACCAGAGATAATCCATGAAACCACCAAAAAGATAGTACAAATTTGACAAAGCTGCAAGAGATCGGAAAAGAAGTTACGCCAATGTAAGGCGAAAGCCTTTGGAATTCAAAGTTGGAGATCGTGTTATGTTAAAAGTGTCACCTCGAAAAGGTGTCATTCGATTCGGAAAATGAGGAAAGCTTAACCCCCAGTACATAGGACCATTTAAGATCCTTAAAAGGGTCGGCCCAGTGGCATACAAACTTGAGCTTCCTGAAGAACTCAGTAATGTCCATAGTACATTCCACATTTCTAATTTAAAGAAATACCTATCTGACGAAAATCTCGTCATTCCAATGAAAGAGCTTTGGCTCGATGACAAACTCAACTTTGTGGAAGAACCAGTAGAAATCATGGATCGAGAAGTCAAGCAACTAAGACAAAGTCGTATTCCTATAGTCAAAGTAAGATGGAACTCTAAAAGAGGACCAGAATTTACGTGGGAACGCGAAGATCAAATTCATGCCAAGTATCCACATCTGTTTTCAAACATCACTCCAACATCCAACTAAATCTCGAGATGAGATTTCTTTAAGGTTGGGAGACTACAACAACTCACAATTTTCCTTTGTGTAATTATCCATCTATTAAATTAGATACAATTTTCCTCAGTATAATTTCCATCTATTAAAATAGATGCAACTATTTTCATGGAAAGATTTTTGTTTATTCCATCTTTATGCAACGTAACTTGCATAACAAAAGTAAACGTGCTCACGCAACCTACCAATGCCAATTCCATCAATGTTTATAGCAAGTAAACGTTATAATATGTCAAGCAATATGTTTTAATCACCATACATTATCTATTTAACGTACTTTCCATAATATTATATCAAAACGGACTTTAAACGTTAACGTTTATAACAAAACCTTAAGTATATGTAATGTTTACATATAAACCAAAAGTACAATCTAATAAGGCATGTGTACAAGGTTACAATACATAATATTTGAATTATATTTCTCTCCAAAACCCTAGTACAACTCTCTAAAACTCTAAGTACAACCCGACAATGCACAACATTCAAAATATGCTTTTCCCTCCATTTTTTCTTAGGGATTTATTACAACCTTTCTAGTACATGTTACAAGTCTCATAAGCATCACATTTAAACATTCTTTCCCTCCATCTCAGCCCCCTACACGTCTAAAAAACCAAAATCCTAACCCAAAAACCTTAAACAACCCGTACACCTTAAACTAGTTTTAAACTAAAACCTACCCTAGAAACCACCCTTCTCTATGATGCACCACCTTGCCTACTATCTTGCTAAGCGCCACCATGATTCACCACCATGCCTACTACCTTGCTAACCACCACCATGATTCACCACGTTGCTAGCCTCCTTTCACCTACTTGTCACCACCAAGCAACCACCCACATACCTTAGTTACCACCTAGCTAGCACCCTACCACCTCCATCACCACCTTGGACTCCAAGTAAACTTGTTCCCTACTCCATGTAAACTTGGCCACTACTCTTAAATTTACCCTATATATACACGAAAACATACATACAATTTCAATTCACCATCAAAACTTCATACTACTTTAAAATCATGTTCTAGCCATGCCATAGAAGAGAAGAAAGAAGGTTTAAGCTAAGTAGAAGCCAAGATTTAAAAAGAAAGGAGTCTTTGATTCATAACTTAAAGTGTTCGACCCATTTCATCAATTTCGACACATTCAAGCTTTTATAAGTCTTCACCCCGTTCAATAAGCTCTTGTATTGTTTTAGATAATATATCAGCTCCTATACATCCTTATGATCTCATGAAATCAGTCCTTAAACCCTAAAGCTTACTCATTTGGTTTTCCTAAACCAAACTAGCCTTTAAAACCCTAAAAGCTCTTTTTGTGAATCTAATAAGCTATAAGCTGAAAAACTAAGTTGGATTTGAAAAATACAAAGTATATGGTTTTTGGACTAGAAATGCAAAACATTTCATGCATAGGGGTATATATTGTAACTTTTGAAATTATTAAACTTTCGGGCCAAAAATGTAATTATCCTAAAGTTAAACTTCAGGGGTTGTTTTGGCCTATACTCTAAAGCTCAATGGTTTAATTGTTTAATGTTTATAATGTTAAAAGCGTTAAAGATGGTAAATTAAGTATATACCAAGGGTTTATATTTTCCATTTTCATATTCTCAAGGTTAAGATGTAATATTTTTTATATTAATTATAAAAATATATTTTAATATTATAAACTTAATTTTATTAAAACCTGACACATTTGTCGTATTCATTCATCGATCAAAACACAATAAAAAAATTATGTTATATATTTAACATAATTTATCATTTCTTGCTTTGAAGAACTACTTAATAACGTTAAAAATCTTATCTTTTAAACATAATGTATACGTTACTTTGGAGTTTTCATGTGAGGGGACTCATTTGGTTAGACGTTTTGACGAGGTTGCTGGATTTAGGATTTTAAGTGGCTAGCTCCTCCAAACGTGTTTATACTTGACCTCTGGTTTATGATAGCTGACAGTGATACGTTATTTTCAAAAATTATTCAACCAAAAAAACGTTAAACTTTTATGAAAGAAAAGTTAGTAATTTCATCAAATCAAACTAAGACTTAACATATTACTCCAGGTTTCGTGACGAGGCTCGTTTACTTTCCATTTGAATTAAATTTCAAATCAATCAACTACCTTGATAAGGTGAGTTCATAGTCCCACCTTTACATGTTTTCTAAATTCGTGGGAGATACATGCTATAACCATGAATACAAATATTTTTCCAACTGTATGCTATCCTGATATATTATTAAGTTTGCCTTCACTGCCAATATTTCTTAATCATGAACCATTAGTCACTTGCGAGTGAACGTGAATATTGTGGATAGATCTATTGGGGGTGACGACTCCCGTTGGTGTACCCGTACATGGGGTAACCAAACGCACTATATTTGAGAACAAATGATAACTTTGGCAAGTTACCTTTCCTTTGGACGGTGTTCTTCATGTTATTAATTAACTTCGGATGTTAAAGTTTGGTTGCATGAGCTTAGGGCAATATACATGTTTTCCATGGATTGTTTTCTCCGCCATAAGGGAGCTTGTTGACTAGTGAAGTAACTCTCGAGTTGGGTACTCGTGGAGTGGAGTAGGGCGAAGAGGTGATTCGTGACTGAACCACTATCAATCATCATGTCCGGTTTGCATTTCCTTTCACTTATCTCTTTACATTTATACTCGCATTTATTGCTTTATATTTATACTTGCATTTGTGTGTTGGTTTGTACTGTTGTGAAATGATGTATTACTATGTGAACACTCATCATATTGTGGGTCACGCTTGAATCGGCAATTTGAATACCAAAAACATTTTAAGATTGTAAGGAAACGTTATACACCCCCCCCCCCCCTCTTTCTAAACGATTTTAATAATTGGGTATCAAAGAGCCGACTCCTCTAATTTTTCAAACACAAATGATGGTTTTAAAAATCCAATACGATCCATGTATCAAATTACCCATTAAGGGGGATTAAATATGAAAACTGTTTTGTTGATTAACTTGTATTAGTTTTGATGTTATATACACTAATTATACTAGCTCGAGATAAAAAAGATGCTTAAAATAAGTGTTATATGTTCAGTATCAAATTCAAAAAGTTGTATACCTTTCCGCAAAGTCAAAAAATAATTTTTTACAAAAATCATAATTCTGAGTATCAGGTGGGCAAACCCCTTAAATATTTGGGCGGCCCCCTTAATTTTAAGAGGACCACTTAAAATCATATAAAATCAATCGTAAGTCCGTAGAAGTCGTGCCACCCGCCATTTCGAAGAGAATTGAGTCTATTTTCATATATAAATACTTCTAAGTATTTATTTCAAACTTAATTTAGTCAGAAAGGCAAAATACTATTTATTGTCCAAAACGTTAAGTCTCGTTTTAACGTAAAAGTTGTATTTTATATTTTCCTTTCGAGTCGGACATTTCTAGTCGGTACATCTTTGAAAAATGGTGTAGTTAACTTTAAAAAAATATTAAACTTGATTTTGAAATGGGAAGGAAACTAATTTGTCTTCAAACAAAATCGAGCTAAGTATACATTGTTGTATCTAATACACAAAACTACGACAAGTACTTTTATGTGTTAAGGTATGTGATTATGTGCACTTCTTTATATCTTAAGTTTGTTATTAGAAATTATTAAATGATCATTGCTATTTGTAATTAAGTTAATTGAATATCTAAGCACATGTGCCATGTACACTATTCGTTTGTAGCTAGTTTTCGAATTATGTCTAACTGTAACTTATGCTAGATTTCTTGCATTAAGATTGCGAAATTGCTCTTGCATTGCATATAGGCATATATCACTTAATTTATAAATGTTACATAAACATCTTGTAAATCTTTTCGAGTATGAAAATATATACTTAGGAATAAGAGTTCAATAACTTGTTAAGTATATTATTAAATATGTTAAAACTAGTCACCTAAATATTTCTAACGATTTAATCTATTTTCAGCAACACGTTTAAATATTTTCAACAACTTGCTTTGTTTGACCTTAGGTTGGTTAAACAAAAAAAATGATTATACTAATACATTAGTAATTAAAAAAAAGGAAATGCTTGTGCTTATGCTTTCATGGTTCTAACATACACACAAATTATAATCTATATATATAGCTATATATATATATATATATATATATTATAATAATAAAATATATATAATTGTTGTTTAAACATATTACGTATTTTACCAAAAGATGTGTGTTATATAAAATTGTAGAAAGCTCATTTATATACTCTAAACAAATGTCAGAAAATTATGCATATGTAATACAATAACAACAAATAGTTTTTTTCGCACAATAAAATTTTACGACAATCTTAAAATATGATAATTAACTATCATTATTCATCAACCTCACCTTACAACTACATCTTGGATTAATGGAACACATTAATTTAAATATTTATTTATTTTCTTATTTAAATGAGTGTTCGTGAGGGTCAAAAAAGATTTCGATATATATCAATTCATTATTCAAATTATGATTGAAAACTTTATTGAATCCTAATTGACATTTTCTTGTAATGGACATGAAATCGTATTCTTATGTGTTTAGTTTCAAGATTATATCAAAACATTACAAAATATATCCTATTTGGATCTACATAAACTCAATTCACACTTGATTGAAAATAAAATAATTACATCATTTTCAGATGAAAAGAATATGCATCGGATCAAAACTCACAACTTGTGTTGATGAAGCCATATAGAGTCTACTTTGTCCAATGACTGTGGTACCAATATAATACTAAATATGTTTAGAAATACATGCATAAAATACACAATGAAGTAGATTGATGAATTTGATGTTGTGTTCGAAATATTCAAGCAATTTACATGCAAAAAGCAATTGGTAAATGTGTCATTTCCGAAAAAACCAAACACAAGCAAACTAACAATATATGTAAATTTTGCTCATACAACAATAAAAGCACACGAACTCATAGCAAAATTCCCTTTAAAACTAAAATTCTAATAAAAAAATCAACTATTCGTGTTTATTAACCTAAGATAACATGATGTTTTTGGGAAACAATATGTTAAAGATTTTATGGACTAATCGATTAAAACGATTGATAAAGGTAATAGTATATCGTATGCATCGTTATTTCTTCGTAGTATAAATGGATGTGTTGCAAGAAAATACGCTACATATAATTTGAAAAATATAAATTATTAGAATTAAAAAATAACCTATCAAAATATGTATCAATGCATAAACAAGTAAAAATACATTCATTTAATTATGATATACAACATTGATAAGAATAATAATTTTAGAAAAACATATTTGTTATTGTCACAAATAAGCACATCTCTTGGCTTTTAAAAAACCAAACGTGTTAAATATCACATGTACAACCTGCCATAAAGATGACTAAGTATAAGACTTCCATTAAATCAAGCAATATGTAATCAAAATCAAACAACCTATCGATCTTGAACAAAAGATTAAAACATATTGCTTACGCTTATCTACACATCTTTATTAGGATTAATGCGAACCGGAATTAATGTATGTTTATGTTGAGTCATGTTTTCCCATTATGAAAAGATAAAATAAATTCTATCTTTCTTAACACTTTATAATGAAAATATAAGAACTCTATTTTGTCTAACATGAGAATGACTACGGAGAATCCTATTGCACTAGAAATTCAATTATTACCTAACGGTTTGAATTAACTTCAATTAGTGAAGTGGTTTGTCTGTGTATAACCCGTAAAAATGGTCGTGTTTAGCCTGAATTGAGCACCACTAGTGATAGTCTCATATTCATTCTTTTACATTTGATTAAAATGGCTCTTCTCTAATTATGCGTAATGATAGTCTACATCGATAGACTTTGTATATCATTAGGAGTACACACTAAGCACGTAGAAATTAGGCTTTTCCTTAGTCAATCTAGACATAATGCACCTCACATATGTGCTTTAATGTTTCAAGATGATTACTTGTTCACATGTAATGTAATTATATGTCTTCGTGATCTTGATGCTACAAGGTGTTTTAATGACTTAAAATAAATGCATGTCCACTATATATAGATTTGTTTTTTCTAAGCAAATTAGATAAAAAATTTCTTATTTATCTAAATATACCAGCAATGCTTTACCTAAATGCTAAATGCTAACATGTCTAACACTCCTCCAAGTAGGTTTGACAACTTAAATATTTCATCCGAAATATTCAAGAATCTCTACTTCTAATCGCAAACGTTAAAGTCATCTCCAAAGTTATATATGCAAAGCCCATTTAACAACACAATGTTAAAATGCTCTTCGAAAGCTAAAAGCTACATCAACCTTCGCATAGACAAAAGGATTTTACGATTTCTAAAAGGATTCATTAGCATCTTTAATATACACACCTTAAGACTAAGTACTTTCACTGTCTATAGTCCTTTTCATCCCTTAGGAATGTCATGATGGTTTATCGTCATGCTCACCTCATACACAATGAGGATTGAACATTATCCATCGATCTTAGGATAGAAAACTCATCATAATTTGTCATCATTTCCTTCGCGACAATGTCCAAAAAAAGGAAATATCTTAGATCAAAAAGGTTTCTGTCTGAAGACATCATCGCCGACATCCTCATAAACCACTCAAAACTTGAAGCTTCTAAGTCTAGGTCCCTAGAATGAATGAAAAATCTCATAAACATGAATTCTCATTAATAGTCTTGTTACTATTAAATACATTCCGATAAATCTTGACAACTTAATCATTTCATCCAAAATGTTTAAGCATTTTTAATTCGCGAAATGCAAATTAAAATGTCACTCATTGTTCATGTCTAAGTCGTTTCACAAAACCTTGTCACAGCTTTATTATTAAATAGGATGTTAATATCTTCGACCACATTTCCGCTAACATACCTTTACGACAACCTCTTACCTCGTTGGTTGACTGTTCTAAAGATGAACATTCGCAATACTCCGAAAGAAGCTACCTCACTTCGCAGGATGAAGTTCATCGTATGCCTAACCCGTCACCCATCATGACATTGTCAATCTCATCGCTCTCGAATATAATAGGATTCTAAAAGCTTCAAAATGCTGTTTCGCTCAACGCTTTCCTCTTTATTTCTCTCACGCTATTCTTTTTATTCCACAATTTATGTCCGGATGAGCACGAATTAGAAAGGAAGGGAAAACACACATCTTCACATATATCCTTTAACCAAACACTCTCAAGAACTCACATAGGTGAATTCTTTATTCACTTAGAAAACCACATATACACTTCTATCCATATCACTCAAACCTCATAAACATCATTCACTCTTGTTATCAGCTCATAGTTCTAGTTACATCCCCCAATCAACAAAGTGAAAATGAAAATGAAAGCCGAGTCATCCTTACTACTATTAACCACGAGTCCGATCTACATCATCTTCACAAGAAGATTCACCATGTAACCATTCCCCATAAGTGAATTTCGTAATGAAATGTGTCTCATCTTCATATCCGACATAATCTCCTAAGCAGGTGTCCTAGTTGTCAAATTTCAAGTGAATTTCGTACTGAAATGCGCCTCATCCCTCACATCCTGACACTCATAGAAAACATGTGGGTGCTATGTTGTCAAAATCAAGTGAATTTTGTAAATGAAATGTGTCTCATCTAATCGTTTTCCACTGTTTAACCAAGTGAAGTACATAACAAATGAAGATATTCAGTCTTTAAAGTGTTGTTTAGTCATCACAATAACCTTGTCTTTCAATTTTTCATTTGCCGCTTTTGAGCAATGAAGAACACAAAGCAAGATATTTCAAACCTTCAAGTGTTGTTGAGTCCCAACACACAATCTCGTGTCTTTCATTTTTTTTACATTTCCGCTTTTGGCAAATGCAGAACACAAAGAATATATTCAACCTTCAAGTATTCTTAGTCATCATAATGTCGTGTCTTTTCACGTTTCTTCCACTATTTTTAACATGTCACCTTTGTCATTCACATTAACAACCATCCACAAAACACCCCACAAACCTATAGACAACACCGTTCCCTTTCATTCACAGCTTATCAGTCGTCATTATGTGTCCTCAAACCAATCATCCTTATCATCAACATATTAGTTTGACCTAACGTCTTACAATAAGTGTTTATCCTTAAACAACCCAAACAGAAAAGCATAACAAAATGCAAAGCAAAGAAACCTTGAGGAATTTTAGGAATCTCACAATACACACTTAGTATATTCAAACCCCACAAGCATCAATATTTAATACTTCTTATCCATATGACAATTTTGGTTTTTTTAGCATCATTATTTGTTTTTGATATGCAGGTTAAACCAGCAACCAAACCTGGTAAAAAATTATCCATATAAGAAAAAGTGAGTGTACATGATGAGTAATATATCTCTTTCCTGTTCTAAACATGTACACCACTCTAAAAAGTTATTCTTTCCCTACATGGCTTTTGTAAAGATATGCAGTCGAGTGATCCGTTGTTGATGTCTCATAGTTGATGCTTTTATGTACCATAAAAGGCACAGTATCTTTTGCTCCTGAAAACTCAATGTTATATTCTGCCGTCAGATGATTTTCAATTCCATAGCCATATTGTTATGAAGACCATACTTAGCAATAGCATATAGGTTGTATTTATTATGTATTACATGATTTATATTTGCGGATTAAGTGAATAACTAAATGAGCTTCCAACGTTACATTACTCTAATATAACATGTTTCGTTTTGCAGATTCTGATGAGAGTAGACAAAACCACACCGTTTCGGTTGCAACTTTATTCCTATTAATAAACACAATAAAGATGTTACCAAGTCTAGAAAAATCCACCCTGAAGCAGCTGAGGTCCATGCCACTAAGTCTCACAATTATGAGGTCAAGAAGATGAGTAAAGATGAAGGCTATTATAAAGAATTGACACTAGAGGATGAAGTAAAATGTATCCATCCCATATGGTGAATGCATAGGGTGTATCCTTAACAGGTACACTCTTCTCCTCTAACTTCAATAAAGTTAGCATCCCTTCTCAATAACATTGGGCCACACAAGGTATCAAAAGTCATTACGACACCATGGCTTTGTTTTTGCTTATTTTGTTCCTTTTCTGCATGCTTAAATTAATTACGCGTTGCATTCTTTAGTGTCATTTTAGATACTAATATGATGTTTTTATTATTGAGTTCAAGAAACCCCCTCACCATCAAATGTGGGGCAATTGAAATGTGTGAAGTACCATAGCTATGAGGTTATAAACAAATTAAAAAATCTCAAACTCGGCTGTAGTGAAATTGTTGTTTGACAACATGGAAATGTTTTCAACTGCTCCTAAACATTTCAAAAAATAAAAATTTATTATGCATATATTAGTCAAAGAAGAGGTCAACGAAAAGAATTAAGGCCCTGTTTGATACCATTGGAATTGGATATTTTTGGAAAATCCTTTTGTATTTGTTAGCCTCAATTTATTGAGTCGAACAAGGAAGCTCGGTCACTCAACGATGGAGCTTCGGTCTTTAATTAGTTAATGTTGTAATAGTATAATATCGGGAATCGGGCTCGATAGTTAATCTAATATTGTATATGTTTCGGGTTTAATCCCAAGCAAAACCTGAGCCCGGGTCCTAGTTAAATATCCCGCGCGTACCTTTAACGCGATGGGGTATATAAACTCTTTTCTATTAAGAAAAGAGTAAGTTGTTCATTTTTCTAATAAATTCCACTTTTCTCTTTTCTCTCTCAACTCTCTCTCTAGTTTCTCTCTCTAAACAACTCACTCTCTTTCTCATTTCTAGTTCTTGATCCGTGATTGATTCGTGTTATGAAGTGTTAAACGGGATCCTACAATTGGTACCAGAGCAAAGGGTGGATTCGTGTTTAATTTGTGTGGTTAATAAGCTCATAATTCGTGGCTTATTTTTGCTCTAAAACCCCACGGCTCAAAATCATATATTGAGCTCATTTGGTTGGTTAATCGTGTTGTTTTTCATGCTATAAATGCTAAGGAAGGTATGTTGTTTCTATGACATGTGATCTACAAGCTCCAAGTTCGATTACAAAGATTAAAGGTTCGAATTTCTTCTATGTTCTTCGTGGAGAGTTGCTTGGTTTTTGGACGATCCACAAAGATATACATGTTATTGTGTGTTAAATCTTCTTAGAGACGCTTAGTATTGCATATTCATAGCTTATTTCGTGGCTAAAAGGCTTATTTGGTTGAATATTGCTTAATTCGTCCTTGTGTTCTTGGTGGAGAGTTGCTTAAATAATTATATCTCTAGCCGGCGGTTTGACTAGCTAGGGGACAAGATCCACGATTTAAGGAAATAGTCAACGGCGGTTTGTTGACCAAAACAGCGAGTTGCTAAAACAGCGAGTTGCTAAAACAGCGAGTTGCTAAAACAGCGAGTTGCTAAAACAGCGAGTTAGCGAGTTGCTAAACAGCGAGTTGCTAAACAGCGAGTTGCTAAACGGCGAGTTATCAAACAGCGAGTTACTAATTGGCAGCGGTTTACTAAGAATTTTTTGTGTGAAGAAAAGGGTTTCAGTAAAACAGCCATAACTTTTGATCCGTAAGTCCGTTTCAGGCCCGTGACCTCTCAAATCGAAGAGAAAAACGAGACGGATCACGCTGTAACCACCCTTTAGCTGGTTACGATTTAAAAAAAACGTAATTTTTACAAAAAGTTGAGTAATATGTAATTATTTTTATATGCCTATTTTTAACTTATTTTTACATCAAATTCAAATTTTGGTAATAGCGTAATTTTTTTTTCGGTCGACACCTTTTTAGCGACACTTTTTGGCGGGAAAAATTAAGTAAAATATAATTTTTTCTATAGCCTTTTTAGCTTATTTTTACACCAAATTTAGATTTTGGTAATAGGGTAAAATTTATTTTTTTTCATAATCCAACCAGCGCCGAATTCCAAACAAATCATCAAACCATAAGCCAAAACCAAAACCATCAACAAGGACTTAAACTGCATTAATCATACAACAAACAAACCTCAACAACAACCAATTATTCATTCACGGTTTTCTATTGATTTTGCAAAATCCCGTTAAATCATTTATCGGTTTTAATCATAGACGTGTAAAATCCCGTGAACGAGAATTGCATACATAACCACAACAACATCAATCACATCATATCCACTTAAGATCCAACAACTTTTACACTTCATAATTCATACCATTCATTCATCCTGTCTACTCCAGTCAACACTATCATCAACAGATAGTCAAATGCATAATAATATCATGGCAGTTGGTTCGAAAGATCGTCCACCAATGCTTGGACCAGGAAGATATTCACAATGGAGATCACGTTTTCTACGGTACATTGACACAAAACCAAATGGTGGCGGACTGAAAAGAGAATACTAAAGTGCGTCACTACTGCCAACCAAAGTACAGTTCAAGATGTTTGAGGCACAGCGGGTAAGGTGTCCTGCAGTTCCACAACATACATCAGTCGAAAAACAATATTGAACATCGACTTCCAGAGAACAAAGAAACACTTTCCGTCTGAAAAGGAAGCAATTTTCTTGCTTTTAATCTGGTAGGGAGATTTTGAAATCTATTTCAACTATTGTGCTTGCAACACAGCAATATGAAAATGTGGATAGCCATGATGAAAGGCTTCAACATGGTGATATCGTTGAACGTACAAGATGTAAAAGGAACCAATCTTTTTATGGGAATTTAGGAAAGTTTACTTCTCGAGATGGAGAATCCATGGATGTCATATTACTCTCGGTTTTACAAATTAATGAATGAGTTGCAAGGATCAACTTGCAAGTTACAACAAATGCAATGTGAATGTTCAATTTCTATCACAACATTCAAACCAGAATGGTCAAGATTTGTGGACGATTGTCAGCAATCTGAAAGATAAGACACCGTTCTTATCACAGAATGTTTGACATTCTGATTGAAAGCAGTTTCAACTGGAGGTTAATGATTCCGATTGCTGAGAGAATAGCCAAAAGTGCAAATCAATTATGCAATCATTGCGGCTGCTCAACCTATTCAGCATAATTCTATCAAGCAACAAAACCTAAGTTTAAATGCAAAACATCTTCCAAACAAGACCAAGTGCATCTACCAGATTCAAAGGCAAAGAGATCGCCAAACCAATAATCACATCAATCTTGAGTCAGTGTCAGTTTTTGATGAAGACAGTGATCTGAACAAGATCAGAGGACAATGGAATATGTAAACGTATTTGGCACTCATTGCAAAGTATTTCAAGAATGCTTAAAACCTACCAACAACAACCTTCGAATCTTCTTCAAAACTCCTAGGAACAAGATGAGCTTTTGTTGTTTTTTATTTTTTATTTATTACACACAGTATAACAATGACAATCAGTCAAGGCAGTTTGGAATCAAGCAATGACAGTTGCTGGGGCTAGGGGAACATAGTAGGCAGTCAGGTAGTGCAACAGAATGTGTTGATACAATACTTTAACTGCAAGGGATATGGGCACTATGCAAGGAATGCAGGATGCCCAAAGCGGGGTTAGTTACAAGACTATGCGTATCACAAGGATAAAGATGATTGATGTGAAACAAGCTGAACAAGGTATTATGTGCAAGTGAGCAAGCTGATTGGCTAAAGGGACACGGATGAAGAGATTGATGAATAGGAATTGGAGCACATTACAGCTACATGGCAATAGATTCAGGAGGTCTCACTTGAAAGAATCCGAGTTCTACTGGTCAGCCATTTGGAACATGTACAATATCATGATGAAAGTAATGTGTATGATAATGTGAGATGAACATTCTAAAGCAACTAATCCAGTTCAACTGAACAGCCATTGGAACAGGTACAAAAAAATGATGAAAATAATGTGTTTGCCAATGAAAGACAACATTTTGAGAAAAATGCTATAGAATTTACTGATGAGCATGATGCGCTTGCTAATTTAATTGCAAACTTAACTCTTGATACTGAGGAAAACAAAATGATTTTAAAGCAATTAAAGAAAGCAAACACATCATTGACTCAAGAACTAGAGGAGTGCAAAACTAACCTTGATGAGACTAGTAGGGCTCTGGGGGAGGCTACTAGTTGTCAGGATAGTTGTCTTATTGCACTTCAGAACAAACAGAATGAGCTTGAGAAGTACATAGCCTTTAATGACCGAACGATTGATTATGAAATACTTCAAACAAAGTTAAATGATACTCTAGGACTATTAGCTCTTAAAGACATTGAAATTAAAGAAGGTTTAAAAACAAAAGCCTATGAAATTTCAGTTCTAAATCAGAAGCATGATGAGTTAGTCAAAAAGAGTCTTTTAACAAAGTCACAATTTGAAGGTCAACTCAAAGAGAAAAGTAAGGTCATTTCGGATTTAAAGGTTAAGGAAGAAAAAGATATTGACAAGATGATTGAAATGGACAAACAATTAAAGTTTTTGAACGAAATTGTTTATACTCGTAATCAGTCAATCCAGACCATTCATATGTTAGCACCCAAATGCTCGACATATAATGGTAGACCAACCTTTGCTAATCCAAGGTACCTCAAGAAAGCTCAATCTGAAAAGCCCTGTTTGTATGAGATCCCATATGATACTTCTGATCTTGCAAACAGATTTGGCCCCAATAGGGAAGAGACCATGACTCTTGCAAATGAGAGTAGATCAAAATTGAATAAAGATTATGTTAAACCATATGATTACACAAAACAGAATAGTCTTTATGAAATTTTCAAAGCACCCTCACTGGAGTATCTTTATCAGTTGGAACGCGCAAAAGAAGTTAGGAAGACAATGTGGAGAAAACCGTTTGTTAGAACAAAACCAAACATTGCTAAAAACGTTGCCTTTCTACCCGTTTCGAAATCCATTAGTAAAAGTAGACAAGTTTTTAACGACATGACATTTAACATCAATCAATTTAGAGAAATTGTTGATCAAGCTTGGTTTAAACATACTAGTGATTATTTTCGGGTGCCAACTGCTAAAGATATGGAAGTTTTGATAAAAACCTTATTAATGCCTCTTTCCATAAAATCACAAAATGATAGCTTTCGTTTTGAACATGAACTTAAAACGGAAATGCATGAAGATTTTGAGTACGTTAAATCCCTTGAAAAAGAGATTGACGAACTTGAATCTGAGAAGGCTGATTTTTCAAACATATATGATCTACTTCTCGAAGAGTGTGTGTCTAAAGATGTTACATGTTCATATTTGCATTCTCTGTCTGATTTAAATGCTTATGCTGAATTACAATGCTTGTATCTTCATAAAGTCAAAGAATGTGAATGTCTTGCACAAAAGCTTTCGAAACAAACTGAATCTGTTAACAAAGAAGTTCATAATAATTTGTTAAAAAGTTTTTCTAAACTTGAAAAACACTCGATTTCTCTTGAACTTGCTTTACAACAATGTAAAGAACAAATGAAAAACAACTCAGTTTGCAAAGAAAACGGATCAAATGTATTTCGAAAAGAACGTGAACAATATCATGAAATAGAACAATATCATGAAATACAGGATTTGAAAGCTCAAATGCAAGACAAGAACATAGCCATCAGTGAGTTAAAGAAACTCATTGAGAAATGCAAAGGAAAGTCTGTGGAAACTCAGTTTGATAAACCATATGTTGTTCGACAACCAAATGCCTCAAGGATTCCAAAAAACCATCAGTTTACGAAAACCCGACTCCTTTTTCAATTTCTCCTGAATGAGAAGTTTTCAAACGAAAGTCGGTTATAAAACTAATGTATCGGATGGTTTGTTTAACCAAGTCTTCAACAGAATTTGCCTCAGAATAGAAAACAAGCGGAAATACACTCGAATGTGCTTAAACCAGGAATGTATAGAATTGCCACTACCACAACACAAAACAGAGAACCACAGTTGCCTCATGCTTCTAGGAATACTAATCCTCACGTGTCTAAATCTTCAGGAGTAAATCACACTACTAATGTTAGCAGACCACAGCTTAAGTGCTATCAAGTTAAAGATAAGGTCGTGCCAAACAATAGTCAAGTGAAGTTTAAAAAGAAGGAAGTAGAAGACCATCATAGGATTTCTAGTATTTCTAAGAAAACAAAGTCTGTAACTGCGTGTAATGACAGTTCAAAATCCAGAACTTCGAATGTGAATGCTGTTTGTGCTGAATGTGGAAAATGTGTGTTTAATTCTAATCATGATGCTTGTGTTTCTAGATCTGAATGCGTTAACGAGAACTAAGAAGCCTAAGTAGTTCATATTAGTGCTAGTAAACCAGAGAAAAGCGAACCCAATCTGTTGCAACAACTTCATAGAAAACGTTGATCAGTTACCACTATTCAGAAATAAAGTAGTTACTATAAGGAGTTGTATAAGAATACAAATCAGGAATGGAAATGGTGGATAGCTAAGAGATGTCCATTAGGATTATACATGGACACAAAAGCCTCTTAGGACCAAAGGTTATGGATGCTAAAATTAGGAAAAAGGATGTATCAACAAGTTATTAGCTCCCACTATAGACATTGTCTTAGGGTAACTAAATGTCTTAAAGATATCAAATCCTTAGGATCAATTGTCCAATGTTTCAATTGTCTCTATTTCTCTTGCAAATTGCTTACAACTCATCCTATTCATTGTTGACTCTGGTATGCACAAATCATATGACGGGCAATCATTAAGTTGTTGTGTAATTTTTATAGAGAAAATTTCTGGGTATGTTCGTTTTGGGAAATGATCAATTTGCTCATTCTTGGGTTATGGAGATCTGAATAAAGGATATGTCATGATTAAATGGGTTTATTACGTTCGAAGGCCTCAATAACATCTTTTCTCGTTGGTCATTCTGTGATGTGGATTTAGAGGTTGCTTTCAGGAATCTACTTGTTTTGTGAGAGGATCTTCAGGGAAACAATTTTTTTTTTTTCTTTTTTTTTTTTTCTACTAACTGGTAATCGTGGATTCCGATCTCTACACAAATATCTTTCAAGAAACAACTTCATCAACTCCAATCTGTTTCATGGCTAAGCTTCACAACTCAAGACATGGTTATGGCATCGAAGACTTTATTTCTGAACTTCGATTGCATCACCTTACTCTCAAAGAAAGATATTGTGCAGCTTACCTAAGTTGAAATATGTCAAGGGGGATCAACTTTGTTCGTCCTTGTGAAATGAGTTAAAGCAAAAAAGAAGATCATTTAAGTCAAAAGTTGTTCCAGTTCCAAAGTGAAGGTTGAATTTGCTTCACTGGACTTGTGTGGTCAATGCGGTTGGCAAGCATAAATGGGAAGATAATATATTCTCTGGTGATTGTTGATGACTATTCAAGATACACTTGGACTCTTTTTCTATGATACTAGGATGAAACACCAGAAGTACTTAAAGCACTTTCTCACGATGATTCAGAGCAATTCTTCAAGCTCAAGTTATACTGTCCGTATAACAGAGGCACAATGTTCTTTTTTTTAAAACAGACAACTCATGCTTATTTCAAAGAAGAAGCATTGAACTTCAGACTTCCACTCTCGAAAACCTGACAGAACGGTTGCAAAAAGACGAACAGCTCACTCTTGTTGAGGATGCTCGAACAATGCTATCAGCTTATAAGCTTCCATTATCATTTTAGCTGAAGCAGTTGCAACGCTCCCTATGCTTTGACACTCAGAACAGATCAATCATCATATCGACTCATGGAAAGACGGCGTATCACATCATTAATGACAAGAAACCTTCAATAAAACATCTTCACATCTTTGGTTGCATTTGTTACATAACTAGAGATGGGGAAAATTTAGATAAGATGAAAGAAAAAGGGGATCCATGTGTCATGGTGGGATATTCTACTCAGTCGAAGGGTATCGTGTTTAAACAAGCGAACACGCTTAATCGTTGTGTCCATTCATATCAAAGTTTGATGGGAAATCAAAGAAATGATGTCTGATCACACGTTCAGACCTTTAACCACAACGACAAGAGATGTCTGTTGAAAATGTCTCTTCAGGCCTCGTTCCTCAAGGACAAAAGGCGTCAGATTATGACAACTCTGACCCCGTGCCCCCAAGACAAAATGTTGTTCCTACAGCAGAGAAGACAGATTCGTCACAACAAGGGTTGGAATTTTCTTCCCAGTCCTTAATTGAAGCTATTACACTCCAACAACACGGTCAAGCTGAGGAAAACAACAATGATCAAGCACCGAATGCATCATTTCAAGAACCTGAATTTATCAATCCTTTTTGTACACGGGTACAAGAAATTGGTGAGTCTTCCTCACGCAACATTGATAATACTGATGTGCATTCATTTCAACCACAAAGTCATGATTATCGATGGACGAGAGATCATCCATTAGAACAAGTTTATGGAAATCCAACCATGCCAGTTCAAACAAGATGACAACTTGCCACAGATCCTGAAATGTGGTAATCCAATCATCCATTCGCGCTCACGGTGAGTATTGTTGAACCGAAGAACATTAAGGAGGCAATGGCTGATTCTGCATGGATCGAAGCAATGCAGGATGAACTTCATCAGTTCGACAAACTAAAAGTCTGGGAACTAGTCGACAAACCATTTGGCAAGATGATTATAAAGCTAAAGTGGTTATGGAAGAACAAAAAGGATGAAGATCAGACTGTAATTCGCAACAAAGCACGACTTGTAGCTAAAGGTTATGCTCAGGAAGAGGGTATTGATTTCGAAGAATCATTTGCACCAGTTGCTCGCTTGGAAGCAGTTCGGATTTTCGTTGCCTACGCAGCACACAAGTCTTTTCTAATCTATCAGATGGACGTAAAAACGGCATTTCTTAATGGTCCACTGAAGGAGGAGGTTTATGTTGCTCAGCCAGAAGGGTTCGTTGATCCAGATCATCCAGAAAAAGTCTACCTTCTGAGGAAAGCTTTGTATGGATTAAAGCAAGCTCCAAGAGCCTGGTATGATGAACTATCAAACTTCCTGATGTCCAAAGGCTTTACTAAAGGTACAATTGACCCAACTTTATTCAAGATAAAATACGGGGAGGATATTCTACTAGTGCAAATTTACGTTGATGACATAATTTTTGGGTCTACAAACCCTAAATATTCAAAAAGATTTGAAAAGTTAATGCACAGTAGATTTGAAATGTCCTTAATGGGGGAGATGAAATTCTTTTTAGGACTACAGATCCACCAGTCCCCAAAAGGTATTTTTATCAATCAGGCCAAGTACGCTTTAGAGATTATGAAAAAGCATAATATGGACAATTGTCAAGTAACACCCTCAAATCTGAGTATGCAGCGGAATGTTGAATATCCGAAGGCGTTACATTATTGGGTCAATAGCACAAGA